>JAYMFT010211027.1:0-11510 GCA_038088735.1 Panulirus argus
CTCTACCAAATCCAAATTACTATTATTGGTCTTATATCAACCAATTCTTTATGCTGAGACAAGATTTGTGAGTATCTCTCTTAAACTTTTCAAGTTATGACTAAGGTTAAATTGCACAAAAAAGTGTACTTCTCAACAACCTACAACAGATGGACGAATGATGGACAAAGCAATCTCTAAGAGCGTGACATGCTAAGCAAGTGACTAAAATCATGCAGGATGGTTTATCCATTATATACATTAAGCTTTTGGATATCAAAGCTTGAAACAAAAGTCATGACCATCAGATGAAATTACTTAAAATACTCTTGAAATCTACCAAGAGACCAATATACAAATGTATTATCCAAAATGATTGTTGGAGAAGTAGCTTAGACCCGTTTTGGTTCTGGGGGTTGAAAATGAACTTGATTTGAACATAAGTAGGCTGATATATATTATGTTACAGGTTATTATCGGCAAACCGGAGGAACTATCCAATAGCTGTGATACGGGAGACATGGAAAAAAAGGAATAACACCTTCACAGATAAAGGTATCCTAATGCGCTGTGTTCAGGAGGATCAGGTGAGACTAGAAATTATCATACACTTATGATTCCTTGTCTTATTTTTTATGTGATACTTTTAAATCTTTTGCTATTTTCTTTCATTTGTATTATCCTCATGTTGAGAACTTTTATAGTAAAAGCAATGCCCAGTGAAAAGTAAATGGTGGTATAAGTAAGTGGTTTGAAATAAAGTTGAAGTGAATCAAGAGATGAAAGTGATACTGGGTGATTATGCTACACTGTTGAACCATAGTTGGTGCTACCTTAGTTCTTGGTTGTCATTATGCTTTTCTGTCCAATGAATCAGAGAAAGACTTGAATGGAATGGTAAGTTGCTGTAATTTTGTATGCTGGAGGAGGAAGTTGAAAGAAGCAGTAAAGAGCAAGATTCTTGTTTTTGAAAAACATATGTTGTCATATTGTGTTTTAATTTGAATATGGTGCAATAGTTTTTTGTGAATCTAAGTAGCTGGGAACTTTTAGTAGAGATGATAGTGAGAATGGTAAGAGTAGTGTCATGCAGAGGGAGATGATAGTGAGAATGGTAAGTGTAGTGTCATGCAGAGAAATGGAGGCATACACTGTATTGAGGGCACAGGTAAAAAAGAAATAAAATTATGATAAAACCAGTTACATACCAAATAATGTTTTAAAAGAGAGAAAATAGTTTGGCTAATGGGAATAGGAACTGTTAGAAATGTGACTCTCTTACATCCATACTGTTTTTGCTAATTTTTTCCTTAGAAAATGAGAAATAAAAGTTAACTTTGCACTGTAATATCTATGAAACAGCTACAACTCCACTGCTGTCTGAGAATTTAATGGACAGTGTTGCTTTCAATTAATTTTTGATATACATTTTTTTCCACCTACATATTGGTTGAATGATTGTTATTTTGTTTTTGTTCATTGATGTGAAAAATAGTCTGAGTATATTTTAAGGTAATGGTATTCCTCATACTTATTCTCCTAATTTCAGCTATGAAATATAGGTTGCCCATTTATACTGCTCTTATTTGTGATCTTTGAGCTTCACATTCTTACATCAAAGTTGGGATAATTACTTCAGGGGAATAAGAAAATGGTTTAAAAGGAGGTGAATAGTGTGAGGAGATTAAGAAAACAAATGAAAGCATCAGTGAGGGGAGCAGATGGGGAAGTGATATCAAGCAAAGAAGAGGTGGAAAAGAGGTGGTGTGAGTATTCTGAAGGACTGTTGAATATAAAAGATAATAGGGTGGTGGATGTGGGGGTTTTAAGATAGTGTTGTGTGAATTGAGGTACTTGTAGCGAATGGTAGGTGAAAAGAAAGGTGATGAATGCCTTACATTAGATGAATTGTGGTAAAATGGCTGGAGTGAATGGGATTTCAATTTTGTATCTGAAGAAGAAGAGGATTGTTTTTGATTGATTAGTACTGTGCCCAGTACAAGGAAGGAGTCTATGCTTGTGAGGCCTAATCTCATAAACTTTGCTTCTAAACAGCATTTTAAATTAGTTCTCTGCAATTATAGTCTAATCTTCAGATTATTCCATTCATCCACTACTCTTGTACTTTCGAAGACTTTTTCACATTTTTCACAAAGTACAGATTGATTTTTATTTAAGTTTTTTGTGAAAAGAGGAGTATCATTATTTTTTTATTTAGGTTGGAATATGTATGTTAGATATCTACTGTTGTAATTTTTATGAAAAATAATTTCCTTATGTACAAAACTTCTATTTATGTAGTGTTAGTGGACTTGTACCTTTTCAAAATATTTAATTTTACTTTTTTGCAGACTTCTACAGTAAACGTGCTTCATTATCTGACTACAGGAGAAGTCAAGTTAGAGTTTACACTGAGGAGAGAACTCTTCTTTATACCATTAATTATGTGTCTGAAGGTTTTGATGAACTTCACTGACCAGCAGATTTACCAGCACCTTATTAGGGGACGTGATAGTGACATATATTTTTCAGAGTAAGAATTATGTGATGTTTTACTGACAAGAATGTGCAAAACTTTTAATTGTTGATGATTGTAAGAATAACTGTATCAGTTTTATTTATTACAGTGTGTGAATAATATGCATAATATCATAGTCTAGAAATTTTGGCAGGTTTGATAATAGTTTTTTACACCTAATTGCCTCTCCTGCCTTAGCAAGGTAGCATCAGGAACAGATGAACAACAATCTCGATTGCTTACATCCACTCTCTAGCTCTCATGTATAATCACCTGAAACCAGCATCTACCATCCATAGTCAAGCCTGACATTACTTCTTGGTGTATATATATTACTTCCTATTTCCTGGTTCATCCCATTTTTAGCATATTGTTCCCCATATTCTAACCCAGGCATACCTCTTACCATCCTGAATATTCAGGTCTGATACCTCAAAGCTTTCTTTACTCCCTCCCTCTGTTGACAGGGAACTCACTGTGTCCTGTGATTTCACCGTGTCACTTGAAGGTTATTGATAAATAAGGTTCGCACACACACTAGGTTTATTGAGAGTACAGATGGCTTGAAGGAACACAGACTATGCGTCCGTCTGCCACAGAGATTATAAGGCGACTGACTATAATAGACAAAATAATAGTAACGCCACAAGAAAATGACAAAATAATAATGATGCCACTCGTGACGAGGGCTGGACTGCATCTGGGCTCGCACGCATAGTCACGACAGACATAGCCATGCATGTGTGTCTGATCACATATCCACACTCTCCATCTTCTTTGTCTTCTCTTTCCTGTTGCTTTCCTCACTTAGAGATCCTCTCAGTCTGTCCATCTTTGCTCATCCTCTCCATATTTCCAAACTTTTTCAGCACACCCAGGTTGATTTTCTCAGTCAGACTGTACTTATTACCCCATCTCTCTCTTACATTGTCATCTCTTACACAATCAACCTACCTCACACCACACATCATCAGGCTTCTCATTTCCACTGCATCCACCCTTCTCCATGCTTTTGTTTTTAAGGCCAGTGACTAACATTCATACAGAGCTTTTGGAACTACTGCAACTTCATACATACCCTTCTTTGCACTAACAGACATTGAACTCTCCTCCCACATGTTCCTTAATGCATCCAGGCCCTTACCCCACTCCTCCACCTTCCAACTCACCTCAGCCCCCTGTTGTTCCATCCACTACCTCATCCAATACCAGATACCTTAAGCATTCCACTTATTTCAGGTCTTTCCTGTTCAGACTTACACTCGAACCATTCTATCTTTGGGATGAGACCATAATTCGTTTACATTTATCTTAAGACTTCCTCTTATCACACACATGCCCGAATTCTGTCACCAGCACCTGGAATTTTCCTTTTCAAGCGTGTCATTTGAAATATGTCATCTAGAAACAAGCTAATTCACCTCCCATGCTCTCCCACCCCAGCATACCATTGACTTGCCCTTTGCACAAAGACTTATATTTACCTCTTTCACCAACCAGAGCATAAACAATTACATCACATAGCCTTGATGCAGACCCACCTTCATGAGGAACCACTGACCCACCTTTTTCCAGTGCATACACATAACTTACTCTCCCAGTAAAAACTTTTCATTTCATATAATAACTTTCCATGTGTCCCACATATTTCTGTTAACATCCACAAGTCCTCCCTTTCATTTGTGTCATAGGATAATGTAACAGATATTTGGTGCTAGAAATGAGATGGCTTGTAAAATGAGAGTCTTACTGAATGGTTTGGTGCAAAGAAAGATGGTGAAAGCATTGTGTAAGATGAAGTGTGGCAAAGCTGCAGGAGAGGATGTGTTTGCAGGTGAGTTTGTTAAGAAAGGGGGTGACAGCACTGTTGATTGTAAGTCTGCCTATTCAGTATTTGTATTGCCAAGGTGAGGTGCCTTGGGTCTGGTAGAATGCATGGATTGTTCTTTTATGTAAAAGGAAGGGGGACAGAAGTGAATGATTGAATTACAGAATAAATACCTTGGAAGTCTGTTGAGTTTACCTGTTAGATATATGGGAAAGTTGTGATTGGGACAGTGGTGGCTTGCACAGATCTGATTTGGGAGTAGAATCATGGCTTCAGAAGTGGTAGAGGATGCATGGGCCAGACGTTTTTTCATAAAGACTTTGTGTGAGAGATACTTAGAGAAAGATAGTGAATTATACGTTGGCATTTATGGATCTGGAAAAGTGTAAGACAGAGTTGACAGAGAGGGACTTTATGGAAGATGCCACTAATATATGGGTAAATGTAATGTTGTTGTATGTATTGAAGAATTTTAACCAGATGAGCTGTGCTTATTTGCAGGTAAAAAGGGTATAAAATTGCCATGGCAGTTTAATCTGTTTATGGATAAAGTTGTTTGGGAGGTAAATGACAGGGGTCATGGAAGGAGGGGTGGGTCTACGGTAAGGGCAATTGAAAGGTGAACCAGTTGCAGTTTTCAGATTACACAGTTTTGGTGGCAGACTTTAGAGGGAAACTGCAGGAGCTGATGTTCAGGTTTAGGAGAATTTATGAAGGGAGGATGTTGATAATTGATGGGAATAAAAGTAAGTTGTTGAAGTTTAGAAGGGGGACAGGTTGGTTTGAATATGATTGTGAATGGGGAAACCCTAGAGGAAGCAGATTGCTTTAGATACCTGAGAGTGGACATGGCAGCAGATGGAACTAAGGGAGCTGAAGTGAATCAGTTGATGGGAAAGGATGCACACATCCTAGGTACATTGAAGAGTGTGTATAAGAGGTCACTATCTTTAAGGGCAAAGATGGGTATGTTTGGTGGTATAGTAATCCCGACAATACTGTGTGGGTGTCAGTCTTGATCTCAGATCACAAAAGAATTGAAGTGAAATGCTGACATTGATATGTAGTGTGTTTAAGGTTGATCATGTAAGGTGTAGCAGTGCACCTACCTACAGTTACCTATGATGAGACTTTGCCATAATGGCAAAGTTGGTGCATTGTGCTCACTGCTTATCTTGTTTGTTGAATAAGTAGAGTATGATTAGGAAAGCTGCTTATCTTGTTTGTTGAATAACTAGAGTATGATTGGGAAAGCTGATGAGGGTTAGCTGAAATTGTTTGGACATAAGAAGATTATGATTCAAGAGAAACTATCAGGAAAGGTATACATGCCAAAAGTGGATGGAGCAATGGGGAGTTGGTGATCAAGTAGGACATGGAAGGATGGAGTGAGAGAGGCTTTGAGTTATCAGAGCCTGAATATGTAGGAGGATGAGAGGCATGCATGGGATAAAGCGATTTGGAGCAGTATATTGTGCAGTGGGTTATGTGCTGTCATTAGGTTGAATCAAGGCATATCAAGTGGTTGGGAAACTGTTAAATGGTCTTTGGTGTTTGGCTATGAATGGGGGCTCTAGTATTGGTGCACCTAGAGAGTGGATGTGATCAGATGAGGCCTTCCTCCATCTGTTCCTAATGTAACTTTGCTAAAGTGGGATGTGACAAAAATTCATTTATTATTTAAATACAACCAGGGGATAGGGGAGAAAGAATACTTCTTTCATATTCCCTGTGAGTCATAGAAGGCAAATAAAATGGGTGGGAGCAGGAGGCTGGAAATCCTCCCTTCCAGTCTTTATTTTTCCAAAAGAAGGAACAGAAAAGGGGGCCAAGTGAGGATCTTTTCCTCTAAGGCACAGTCCTCTATTCTTGATGCTACCTTTGCTAATGCGGGAAATGCCGAATATGATGAAAAAATTACAACCAGATACACCTTAGTTTGCACTGGTTGACCGAGATGTGTGTGATGAATTTTTTTGACCGTATTATCCAGAGATCTAGATGAATATTGTCTGGATAACCAGGATTTCATTGTAGGGAGAAATTGGTATTGTAATTTTGATTTCATATCCACATTATATGCTGTGCTGTATGTTGTCATTGTAATTAATTACTTTACCAGATTTTTTTATGTTTCTCCAGGAAAATTAAGAGCATGATGCGCGAGTTACAAGGGGATGGGCTGTATACACAAGAGATGTGCAAGGAATACATTGGAAAATCTTTTCGCCATAGGCTTACAACAATTCTCCCAGAGTGGTACACCGACAAAGAAATATGTGACTACCTTTTGAAGTTAGTAACTGTTTTTCTCACTTGGAACACAGAAACAAATTTTGATGTTGATTCCTCTAGTAGGTAGTAGTTGGTAAGCAGCCAACGACCAATGAGTTATTATACCAGTACTACCCATTTAGGTATCAGGAGGGTCAGCGATGGATGCAATGTGAGCCAGCACTTAAGTTGCTGTCAAGTTGTACTCCTCTGACCTAGGTAGCTGTCTTTTCTTTCTGCCTCACCCACACTTGGACTACTGGCATTCTGTCCACAAACATATGATCTCTCCTTGTCATACATAATTCTAGACAACACATAACTCACATAGCTCATTCTTTGTAACTCTAGATTTTCCTGTGTTGAGCCACAATAGTAGGAGCAATAGATATTAGTAATAGGTAGGCTCATCTAGATAGGAGCTTTTGGTAGAAACATTAGGTAGTAGTAGTTGATAGGGACATTACGTAGGAGCCTTAGGTAGAAGTAGTCAGTAGGAATGTTAGGTAGGAGCCTCTACAAACACTGCAGTAGACTTGCCCTCAGCTAATGGCCTGGTAAGGGTGAGGCAATAAAGGCTAAGAAGCTGCACTGGAGTTCACTAGCTATGAAGACTGTATTGCTGTGGCCACCCCCGTACGGGAGTTTCTGAGGGGAATAGGTGTCAGAGATATGGATAGATAGATAGATAACCTCTAGAGATGTGAAGAATTTCCATTAAGTGTACCTTAGGTGTAACAGTTAGCCCCTTTTTCACTGTTCATAATTATTCTTATGTTTTATTCTTTATGCCAGTTTGTGCTCATGATCATTTACCTTAATTTTAGATTCTTTGAGTTCCTCTTTCATTTCATGATACCTCTCATGATCTTTAAAATTGCTTTCTGAATTTCATTATCTCCATCTCTGATTGCATTAAATGCTGATTCTGGCTTTATCAACTAACTCCTCCAAACTTTTTTCAGTGGTGTTACATGCTTTATCTCTTCCTCTTGCTTCCATTTTGTGGATGTTGTCACAATTGTCTGGTCTTGAATTTTTCCCTTATCTAAATCCATATGTCATAATATCAAACTGAAATGAAGGGTAAAATGAACAACTTTAGCAAGTGATAAGCAGGTATAACTTGCCTGCCTTCAGTGATATACTCTCTGGATTGAATTAGACTAATAACGTTACTTGCATATCCTGTCTTCTTATTTTCTTGGTTCATGCATTGTAACAGTCTCAGACTGCTCCCCCAGAGTAGTAAGAATGACAGTAAAATAGTAAGTTAGCACACAAATAAGCCTTATTCACGGAATTATTGTGAATAACTGTTGTCTGTGTTGCCATCAGGTTGTATATGTTTTTTGTGTAGTTTCCTGTTTGTACTGTATGGGGAGGGATTCTTATGCTCATGAGGCCCCATCACTTCACTATCCTCTGCTATCACACAACTTCACAACTTAGATATATGTTTGCTGTCTGCATTAACAATGTTCTTTGTCATTCTGTTCCATTCATCCACCTTTTATACTATGATGTATTCCTTTACATCCCTATTAACAAGTTTCTTCATTAATTTCATGTTTTGTCCACTGGTTATTCTATGGCTGCATCTCTCAAGGAACTGTCCACTATCCACTTCATCGATCTTTTTTTAAAATCTTAAAGGTTGTGATCGGGTCACCCCTCACTTTTATCCTCTCCCAAGTGGTTAGATTTAAAGACTCCAGCATTTCCCTTTAGCTTAGTTCTCTTAATTCTGCTACCATCTTTGTTGCCCTCCTCTGGACCTTCTTGAATTCTATGTTCTTCTTTAGGTGCATTGACCAAACCTGAGAAACAAATTCAAGTTATGGCTTTATTCTCCATAAAGTTTATTGATACTCTCTCACCCCAGTTCTCTTTTGCCCTCTTTTTCAACCCCTGACCTTTTTGTCCTCCTGCTGCATTTTCATATGCATCTTGCAGTCATTTGCACTCCATCCCTGTAAGTAAAGCCCAAGTGCATCTCTTTTCTCTTTCACTAGCAACTTTACTTCATCCCACCACTCACTACCCTTTCTAATATGCCCACTTCCCACCTTTTGCATGCCACATACATCTCTTGCACCTGCTAGCATTGCTTTCCTAAGTACCTCCCATTCCTCACCTAATCCTCTTGCTTCATTTACTTTCACCTTTTTCCATTCTACTCTCAATCTCTCCTAGTATTTCTTCACATGTCTCTTTTCCAAGATCACTTACTCTCACCATTCTCTTCTCCCCAACATTGTTTCCTCTTTTTCTTCTCCCCAACACTGATTTCTCTGTTCGAAAACCTCAACAAATATTCAAACATCCCACTAGCTGCACCTTTCAGCACATTTACATCCCTAAGTCTCATTTTTACATGCCTGTCAATTCATATGTAATCCAATAAAGTCTGCAAAACATCTCTCCTACTCACATACGTACAGTTGTGTATATCACTCTTTTTAAACCTTGTATTACCAACCACCAGTCCATTTTCAAACACAACTACACAAGCCGTTCATCATTTTCGTTCATGACACTGAATACCCCTTGCTCCACAATTATACACTCAGCTGCCACATTTCTTACCTCCACATTTAAATCATCCATCACTTATAAATGATGATATGCTCTAACAATGCATATTATTCTTTCAACAGCTTTGCTCACTTTCCTCAGTTTGTTTCATCTTGGGTCTGTATTTTTCTCACTCACAACATTCTGTTGATCTGCTGCCAAATTCTTCTGATGTTCCCTGTCTTCTACTTTCATCAGTCTCTGTGTGTGTTTTTTCCTATTCTCTACCTGAACAGCTTTTGATATTATTTCAGTAGATTCAGTATACACTTTTGTCCTATCCTCTATCTGAAATGCTTCTGGTAATACTCCTTCTTTACCAATACTGCCTTGAAAATTTTCTTGTTTGCACAGTCTCTAGTTTATATATATATATATCTTTATCTCTGATGCCCATTCCCTCCTGGTACTCCCAACAAGGGATGGCCATGGTAAAAGATTCTCCACTTATCCCTGTCCTCACATTCTTCCCTTGGACACACCACTCCACCCATTCTTCCACCATTTTTCTCCCTCCAGTGCTTTTCCACTCTATTTCCTCATGTCACAGTTACTTTTCATCTCACATTAGTACATCCAGAGAAAACATATCAGACTCTGTCTTCTTTTTAATGGCTTCATCTTCTTTCCTCTGTTTGTATTGAAAAACCATAGAGCTGAAATTCGCAAGACTGAGCATTGTGAGATATCTCAGTCCATATAGTATGAATGGTTGTGAAACCATTGTACTTTTAAATTTAGTGTCCACTATTTTTCAGTTCTTAAGTGCTTTATATATACCATCATTAATGTGACCCATCTTTAAGTACAGAAAGCATTGTATAAAAGATAGATGTGGAGAGACGTGGGATAAGGGATTTATAGAAATAGTTGCCCTTAGCTTAAATTGTGCTTTACTTGTTGGTATTATTAGGATACTGACTAATTTATCGCCCTTTTTTTCAGCTATCATTTGTTGATTCACCTGAAGACCAATGATGAAAAGTTTGATACACTTTGTATGATGGCAAGAAAACTGTATGCATTTGTAAGTGGTGAATGCAAGGCAGAAACTGTGGATACATTGAGCATGCAAGAAGTTTCTCTCGGGGGACATACCTACCTTCAGTTATTGAAGGAAAAATTAATGGACCTCTTGGTAACAATTAAGATACAGATGCTTATCAATAATAAGAAGGAAGGTCAGGACTGGGTTGTTGAAGATGGTAAGTATTGGTTATTATTACAGTTTGTTGATTTTGTTTCAATGTAGTTGAATGTTTTCCTTCAACATTTACATTTGTTATTGGAAGGACATTTTGAAAAATTATTTTTTTTCATTGATCTTTTGTAATGGTCATTATACTTGTTTGTTTTTGATGAAGTGTGAATTGTACATTTTCAAGGTACTGCTTGAAGAATCTGTTCCTGATACTTTTGTCACTATTCTTGTACACACATTCTTTTATGAATAACCAGACAGTATGGTTCTTGCCATTTACAAAAGAATGTCCTATGTTATTGAATCAGTATTAGACAGCAGCCCATGGGTGCCCAGAGAAATTTTTGTCAGGGTGTGAGGGTGCAGAACTTGTATGTAAGGGATCAGCTGTTGAAGTACAAAACAACAGACTAAAAGAATATATATTGAGTGATTGAAGATAAACACAAATTTTCAGTTTAATGGAGAGCATAGAATTTTTTTTTTAATTGCATTCAGTTAACTGACCATGAATATATCATATGTGCATTTTTTTGTGAAATGTAAGAGGGTAAATGCCCCCCTCTTTCTCCTTCTTTCTGGTGCTCATGAAGGGCTTGAAATTATGTAAAAGATTCACTAAGGGTGATGAAGTTAGAATTTTGGAGAGAGCTGAGAAGAAAACATTGTTTGAGGACCAAAGAATATTGCAGTATGCAAATCGATAGGTGAGGCTAGGGTTGTGGAAATGATAAGCATAACCTACAGTTTATGAGAGGGGATCTAGATATATGGTGTTTGCTGTAAATAGATTTCAGAGTTAAGTAGTGTTCTAGTTCAGTTTGCTGCCAGAGCTGAAGAATTGATAATAAAGAAGTATATTTTTCAGAATTTTTTCAAGAATACTATAAATAATGCTCTTAAACTCACTCAACACTTTTATGGTTCTATCTTGTATATTTGTGTAATAGGTTTTTATTCATGATTTTGGACTTGAGAAGCAAACATGCTTGACTTCCTTCATCAATTTTTGTTGGAAAAACTTGGGTCAAGTTGTCAAATTATTTCATGTGGTGTCTGAGAGATCATGGTTCCTGAAAGGGGACAGTTTTTTTTTTTTTTTTTTTTTTTTTTTTTTTTTTTTTTTTTACGTT
>JAYMFT010211038.1:0-11510 GCA_038088735.1 Panulirus argus
TCTCTCTCTATCTCTCTATATATATATATATATATATATATATATATATATATATATATATATATATATATATATATACAGCTGAAATTGAACGTCTTCAGCTTCAAACTGACACAGACGAACGGATGGACTATGCACACAGGTGGCAGTGAATTTTGATATCGGTAACTGTAAAGTTTTACGCGTCGGTAGCTGAAGCGAAAGGGCAAGCAACAGTATGATTTCTATTGGGATACAAGAGGTAAATGAGAGAAAAAGACTTAGGTGTTATAATATCTGGTGACCTAAAGCCAGGTAAGCATCGATGAGAAACAGTAAATATGACGAACAAATTTCATGGATTTCTTGGTATGGAATTTCGAACTTAAGTCCAAGGAAACAATCCTCACTCTGTAGTTACCTGGTGCGTCACCGACTTGAGTAATGTGTTTAGTCTTGGTCACCATGCCTGTAAAAAAGAAACAGACAGAACTCTAAGAGCGCAGCGGCGAGCTACAATGACGACTACCAGAATGAGAAACAGATCTAATGAGAAGCCGGTTAAGAGACCAAATCTATTTACCTTAGAAAAGAGAAGGTTGAGAAGTGACTTGACACAGGTATTCGTATTTATCAAAGCATTGGATAGGAACTTATTGGCAAACGTTTTACTTCGAATAAGTCGAAGTACTCTTTCTTCCACAGGATTCTTACCTGATCGAGTGGTATACCATTTAGAGTATTCAAAAGCAGCGCCGTACATACGTATAAGACTAGGCTTGAGGAATACCTCACTTGAAGTCCACGAAAAATACCAGAAAAAGTTTACAGGTTTTTCTAATGAAATCGTCTGCATAGCCTTCTACCCTTACCACAGTAAAGCTTTGTGCAACGAAATCGGTGTATTTCTAATGAGACAAAAGCAGAAAAAGCGTTTTTCCTTATACAGGAGGAGGCAGGCTAAAGGCTGCCATCTACCACCAGAGGAACCAGACAGAGCCACATCCAAACTAATTCGACCCCATGCGGCGGGAACATGCACTAAAGCATCTTTCTTTTGTATCATTTTATTCATATTTCATTTTATTTTTTTTTTTTTTACATATATATCAAGAGCAAGTCAAGTATAACAGGATTGTTTGTTTCCATGCACCACCGCTTTTGTTATTTATCTATGTTCATCTATCTAAACACACACATACACATACACACACAAAGGAGTAAAGACATGTTACATATATCTACATGGTCAGGAGACGAGGCCACATAGGAGGCTAGTACATAACTTCGATCTTCATACAGGAATTAAGTTGAGAGGTGAGGCCTATCAAAATGCATAGATTACTATCTTACTGACCAAAGGACACACGTCTGGGGAAACTTCTTGTGATTGGTTGAAATCACAAGCGGCGTGCCGCAGGATACAGTCCTGAGACTAACGCCCTTCGAGTATGCGAATGACTTACAGTGAGGATTGGGATCCTGCCTGAACACGACTGAGGATGAGGCCAAGGTAATTAATGGAAGCAAAAAGTGAGAACCGATATATTCAACTTATAAAGAGACCTAGGCGAACTCCGAAGTTGGTCTGATGCATAGTGGATGAAATTCAAACAGCGTACCTTCGAGGTAACAAGGATTGGACACAGTGAATGAGGGCTTCAGCATAAGTATCATCTACCAGAAACACTTACGTGAGAAGGACTTGGGGGTTGGCGTCTTTCCTAACCTAAATTCCCATGTTAGGTGAGTGAACAGTCGAGGAGACAAAATGTCTCCTGGCAAATATTCGAACCGCATTCAAGTATATGGATGGGATATACTCAGGAGACTGTTCACATTCAACCTTAGCCAGAAGAAGAATATGCCTCTAAAGTTTGATATCCACACTTGAAGAAGCATTAAGAGTTACTAGAGGGTGTCCAGAAGAGGTTAACGAATATGGTACCAGGATTAAGATTGTCGGGTTATAAGGTTGCTGAAGGCCTTATATTTGTCCACTATGGATGAAGGAATAGGGAGAGGTGACCTGACCACGACATTTAAGTTTTTAAACCGTACTGATAGCATAGACAGTGAACAGTTCTTCGAGAGATATGGGGATAGAACAACCAAAGAACATGATGTAAGGTCATTCAAGAAATTTGGTAAAGAAGATATAAAGAAGTACTTTTATAGTATAAGAGTGGCGGATGAATGGAATAAACTGAGTGAGGTAATGATTACTCGCGGACAACAAACAGAAGTTTAAAAAGCTGTATGTTAGAAAATATTCAAGAGAATGGGTCTAACGAGTATACAACTGCTTCCCCGTGCAGTACAAATAGACAGATACAAATAGATAGTGACAAAGGACATCAGAAGATGGCCAGCAATGGCTAGATTCGACTTGAAGTCATGTAGCCATTAAGTACTTAGACAGGCTAAGAAGTTCTAAAACACAATAAAGAGATAATAAATAGAGCTCTGTCTATCGAATTTATGCAGCCACTCAGCTGAAAATACGTAGTTGAGATATTACAGATATTACAGAACTGGGAGTTCATAATTACTGCTTGTAAATTTATCAGAGAAAAGCTTAAGATCAAGTTGGGGCTGGATATTTCCATGCTTAGCACAAGCACATGAGTGAGGTACATCCACATAGTCTGAGTGGCAAATATGCAGGAAGGTTTGCAGCGCTATTGCTATAGTTTATACATCATGCACTGAGTGACAGTTTGATGAACATTATGTCATATAGTATGGATCTTCTTCATGTGTGTTGAGCAAGGTACTAGAAGAGACATCGGAAGGCAAGTGGATGTCTCTAGCAAGAGGAGAAACTTCTAACATGACAGATAACACTATTTCATGGAAAAGACTTCTGAGAGAGAGTAAGCTTCGTTTTAAACGAAAAGGAAGTGACGTATATGAGAGGAGCCCTTTCGAAATGGATTGTCACCGGTGTGACTATTAATCTTCTTGATCTGTGTGAATGACTTGCCAGATGGCTGTACGCCTCCCTAGATATGTCTGTGGAAGATACTAAGGTCATGAAGGCGGGGGATTGCAGCAACATGTAATGGGACCTTGACAAACTCCAAAGTTGGTCTGATATGTGGTGGATGACACTCAGCCCAAGAAAACGTAGGTAATAAGGATGGTACACAGCGAAGGGAATCATCAAATGAATAGTGTCCAGCAGGAAATACGCCACAGGAGTCTGTGTGTGAGTTGGACATGAGGTCGACATCTTCCCTAACCTGTCGCCGCAGTCCGCCCTTAGGAGAATTGCAGAGAGATAAATTGTCTGCTAGTAAGTCTTGGAACTATATTTAGGTACAGGAATAAAGAAACAATAAGCAAGTTCTTCGTAGCCTACATTACGCTAAAACTGCAATGTGCTTCTTCGGTTTCTCGTCACCGCACTTAAAGAAGTATAAGGATCGAATAGAAAAGGTGCCAAGGAAGGCAACAAAGATGGTACTAAAAATAAGAGAGGTGAGTTACAGAGAAATTACAGAGGCATTAAACTTGTTCACTATGTAAGAAAGAAGATTTGAGGGTGACCTGATCACAACCTATAAACTTTCAGTTCTGATTGATGACGTAGACAGTGAATAGCTCTTCAAGAAGTGTATGGACAGAACGATAGGAGCAACAACTTGAAATTAGGCAAGTACACGGGCAATGGATGAATGGAATTTACTAAGCTATGAGATCGTGAAAGTGTAGATCATAAAAAGGTTTAAAACTTGCATGATAGCAGATAAGTGCATAAAGTGGGGTTCCACGAGGGTAAAATCCCCTCTCTCCAAAGTGAAAATAGGTATTTATTCACACACACACACACACACACACATATATACATATATATATATATATATATATATATATATATATATGCACGACACACCACTGGAGAAATTTAAATCAAGCACAGTTAGTACTTTCGTTTATAACACATCTTCAGACAGAGAGAATCGAACAAAGGTAGGGGAAGCTTTTATACCCAGCAAACCAGAAGCCACGCCTCCCCAGGCAATCATGACGAAACCAGACGCTATCCCGACCTGACATGAAGGGCCTGGGCGAGGTGAGGTCCACTAATCCGCCCTGACACGTTGACAAGACGATCGAGTACCAAGTGTTCAAGTAGAAATGTCATCAGGAAACGCCGCCTCTCTCTTGCTTGGTATGTACTTATTGACGACGAGAAGAAATTGTAGGAATCTCGAAGGCCAGGGTCCGAGTTCAGGAAAGTGTTGAAGGGGCACGTGGAGTCCATTATCTGCAGTGTTTCCTCTCGTCTTCAATAAGTGCATAACAAGCAAGGGAGAGGCGGCGTTTCCTGATGACATTTCTACTTGAACACGTGGTACTCGATCGTCTTGTCAACGTGTCAGGGCGGATTAGTGGACCTCACCTCGCCCAGGCCTTTCATGTCAGGTCGGGACAGCGTTTGGTTTCGTCATGATTGCCTGGGGAGGCGTGGCTTCTGGTTTGCTGGGTATAAAAGCTTCCCTTACCCTTGTTCAATTCTCTCTGTCTGAAGATGTGTTATAAACGAAAGTACTAACTGTGCCTGATTTAAATTTCTCTGGTGGTGTGTCGTGCATTTATTTCTTCACGGTGAAGTAAGGGTTTTGCACACACACACACACACACATATATACATATATATATATATATATATATATATATATATATATATATATATATATATTCACAAAATGCCCTCCTAAAAGCCGAATTCGAACCGCTACAATTTGTGCGGGAGCTGGGTTATGAGCCAGGTCCTCTGACCGCGAATCGAACCAAGGTCATCTGTGATGACCACTGTCCTAGGGAGAATTATCATTCCACTACATCTGTTCGTACGTAAGGATTCCTCCTAAATTTGCTTAGCATATCCTTAACCCGATCGTTGACCGCATCAAGCGAGACTGAACAAGTAGATTCAAATAATCCTCAGTTGGAACAGACCTTATTCCAAGAGAAATTAAAGATGGTTTTTCATCTTTTGGATATTCATAGTTCCCTTTCTTGTCTTAAGGTGTTGTGCAAGTACTTGACATTCAGAAAATGCAGCGCTCATCAGTCAGAAAAACACAGTCTTTTGTTGTCGAGCATTACCACGGCCTTCCCTGTTCCAAAATAAATCAACATACATTATTGCTGCCTCTTAATATTTTCTTTTTCTTTCGCTCTTTTATGGCGAAAAGTCAGGCAAACTCGAGAAACCCATCGAGCAAAAGAAACTCTTGGTCAACAGCATTTTGTTAAGGTTCTGTTTAACACTGTGCTATCTGGAAGCATATTTTGAGATAACGTTAATACCTTCCTTCATCAGTGGATAAAGTAAATGATCTTCAGTAGGTCCCAAGACAAAGTAAGTCGAATCTTCAGATCTAAACTCTTAGCTTGCAGATCCTGTGAGACTAAAAACGTCTTTATGAGCACTTTTCTTTTTTTCTTTTCTCTTTCCTTTCCTGAGGGACTCAAGATTTCCGAGATAGATTCCTCCCCCTGGGATTACACTCCGCATATCTCCCTGGATCCCACGCCTCTCGCCCCGCGACCATAGTAGCCACCACATGAATCGGAGGGCGCCTCAGGGCTGGAGAAGTGTCGGGTGGGTTTAGACCCAGGTCGGATCCCCTCCCCTTCCTTGGTCCTCCTCCTCTTACACCTCCAACCTCAGGTCCTTACCTCCGGGACCCAGCCACCCAAGCCTGTTTTTCGATCTTCTCCCTCGGGAAAAGGGGAATAATACTCATCCCGAGTGGTCCGTCTCTGTGTTTTTCCGACATTAGCGAATTTAAGGCATTGCGGAGAAAAACCGACAGCGGCGCCTCAAAGCCTCTGTGATGAGAGGCAGGGAAGCCTTTTGCTTGCGTGCGTCCAGTGTGACGGAGGAGATGCTTGTGGCCACAGGGGATAAGAGATGCGCTGAGATAAAGAGAGATACGTGACACAGACCTAGAGAAATCTCAGGAAAAAACTATACAAAGGAGGAGAACTTGCAGGAGAGAAAAAGAGGAAGATATAAAAGAATATTGAGGGGGAAATAAATGTGCAGACTCCTGCCTCGGAGTTCGCGCTAACCAAGATCATCTTAAATGCCGGTTGATGCGGAAGGGTGGCTTCGGTAACGCTGTTGGTCGAGGCGTCGCGGGGGGTGATGGCGGCTTCTCCAGAGCCTCCTACTGACAATTAGCTCGGGTAATGAGGCAAGTGCGGCCACGTGTTTGTGTGAGAGAGAGAGAGAGAGAGAGAGAGAGAGAGAGAGAGAGAGAGAGAGAGAGAGGAGGAGGAGGAGAGAAGAGAGGAGCATTCTGATGACCTGCACATAAAAGGTATTTTGTAATTTGCTAGCGTCATGGCGAGACTATTTAAAAAGTAATTCAGTCATGCTCTGTAAGCACCAATGCAAGCAATTAGAGATGATATCTTTTACGGCGACGCTGAAGAGTGTTGGCTCGGATGTATCACGAAGGCTCTCAGCGTTGCGTAAGGTGTTCTGTATTGAAGTTGTTGTATACCTCACACTGTTGGGTGTTTGGTCCTTCAGAGATACCTCTGGGTATTCTAAATGTAGTCAAATCCCCAATGGAATTCATCTGCTTCAAGCCTGTCTCCGTAAGAATGCTGGGTACGTGCACGCTATCGGAATTCAATTACTATGTTTTACTAACCGCCTGTTATCCACTTAATTAGGTTCCTGTTCAACCAACACATTCTACTTAAAGAAAAAAAGATAAGTAAAGCGTTGGCGTTGGGGGTCCTTTCCATTCAATAGCTGAGGGAAAAAAGAGAGAAATGCGTGGCAGCTTATCTTCTCAAATTCTTGGGGAATCCTTGTCTAACAAGAATTTTTATTGGCACTGGGCGTATCTGCACATTTCGTGTGGGTGTTCATGTTATTCGTGAAGTGTTGACAGCAGTTATTGTCTCGGTACTTATATATGTCCAGACTAGTTTCGCAACCTGTTTAATTGATGTTGATTACCTTTCCCGGATAATAAACGTTAATTACATATACGCACCGTATACTTTCAGAGCCATAACTCTGGTCACTGGAGCATTCGAATGTTTAATTCTGAATGCATAGAGCAAGTAGAGTGCAACAAAAGAATGCATTAGGTTCTTACGAAGCGACCGTCCGCTGATGACGTGATGACAAAGGTCTATCGGCAGTGAATCATACCGAGCCATAAAGTAATTGAGGTGGGTCAGATGCTGGGTTTAGCCAGGCTCGGCAAGTGGACTAGCTACAGAATTTCTTTACCTGGCTGGCGTGTGTGGCTGTGGTCCAGCTTACGCCCACCGTGTTACCTACCCTTCAAGCCTCCCTCCCTGGCCTCAAGCCAACCCTCCCGTTCCTACATCCTCACCCTGTCTGCTCTCTCTCTCTCCTCTCTCTCTCTCTCTCTCTCTCTCTACTCCCTCACCCTGAATTGCCTCACCCTTAACCCTCGCTACCTTGGCTTCCCACCCTTCATAACTTGCCTGCCAGACCCTCCCGCCGTCACTACTGCCTTGCCTCCTACAGCAGTCCCTACCTTCTGTCATCTCCACCCATGTACCCAACCAACCCCTCCCTCACTCTACTGTGTTCCACTTCCCAGTCAACCCTGCATCTCCTGTCGCACCTCCCCCCACCCCACCCCTCAAGCTCCTGTCACCATCTCTACACATTAGGAATGTAAGATGAGTCTCCCTAAACGAAGAGATCCATCGAATAGATGCATCTAACAAATTCATATAATAATACCTCAATAAATGTCATAGTGGAATCGTATACACGTCTTCAGAGGCTATGGAGACGCGTGGACGTATTTATATTATGGATCGTTGGTAGCAGTGGCGCCTTGGGCAAATAGGAAAAGAATATATATGTGCCGTCTGGCGAGACATGTCAACACCAGAGTAACGGTTCCCGCTGTCTTGGAAATCAGCTCCAGCCAGAAGTTTGCTTGTTTTTTCTCTCCCAGGATAAGTTGAGGGCTGTATCACTTGTTTCGTCTTAGGTCTATTTTCATCATATGATGCCCTCTCACTTCCCTACGAGAGAAAGAGTTTTTTGTCTTTCCCCCTCGAAGTACACCCATTTTTCAGAAAGACAGGAATGAATGGCATCGTATCATCGGGTCGGAGATGGCGAAACAAATTCATAAAGGTACATGCATCAAAGCAATAAATTGTTAATGAAAGCATGAACTTTATTAATTGACTGAGTCTCCTACAGTGTTGCAGGCGTATTTTACTGACTACAAAGCAATAAACTGTTAATAAAAGCATGAACTTTATTAGTTGACTGAGTCTCCTACAGTTTTGCAGGCGTATTTTACTGACTCTACTGCAATCTTCTTGGATCTCGCTTATTTCTGGAAGATTTCTTGGTTTAGGGATACTATGTAGAATACTTTACTATTACTATCCTCCGGCAGATAATTCTCTTCTATTTCCCAGTCTATTTTACCTTTCCAACAGTACCTTCATTTCCTCTTGCATTTAACACATCTTCAAACTATTTCTTCCACCGACAGGCATCTCTTCTGGTCTACCACGAGACTGTCACCAACTGCAGCAACAGTAGGCCAGCCAGGCAGTGATTGCTAGTGGCGCCTTAGATCTGCGGTTGCACCTACTTGCTCTAAGCTGTCACCGGCTTGTAGCAGCTGCAGGCCAGGCAGTAGCTGTTAGTGGCACCTTAATAAGAGAGCTGATGGAGAGTGCTACCCTATAACTACCTCCATTCCATAAAGAGAACTAGGATGTCTGCGGGGGGCACTAAACAGGAACGAAAATGCAAGTGAACGATCACTCTGTACCCGAAACGAACGGGACGGTTCCGAACAGAGGAGAAATCTCGTTCAACTTACTTACAATTCCGGCGTCGTCGTATTCGGTAAGGCCAGAGAGTATCTACGGATCAGTGCGAAGATATTTAGCTTAACAAAATTGTTTTTAAGTAGTTAGCCACCGACGCGGCCAACTGGCTAATGGTCGGTCGACTCATTTTAAAGGGACATGATATCCTGGACGTCTGCAGCACCTGCGTCCCAGCGGTGAGTAATAAAGAACTATTATTCTCGACCGTTGGAAGTATAATTAAATGAAGCCATATTTAGCTTCCCTACAACAAGAGGCTGGTGGCTGCTCTAAGTCTCCACAGCACAGAGGTGGGAGCGGCTTACCGCTCTGCAATAGGAGGCTAGCGACTGTTTATGTCTCTATTGCACGAGCCGCATTGCTAGCGGTCTGCATACATAGTAGATTCTTCACACTTTTCACACTCCTGTTCCTCCTACTTCTTCTCCTCCCCTTCCTCCTCCCCTCTCTCCCTTCTTCTCCTCTATCTCGTCTTCAGGGTTTTACGTCAATACCCTTATCTTCAAGATATACGCTTCCTCCCATGCTGTACCGCAAGGGTTATTCCTTGATAGCGATGATAATAATAATTGTATCATCAGTCATAATCTATCTATCTGTCTATCTGCCTATACATATATATTTATATATATATATATATATATATATATATATATATATATATATATATATATATATATATATAATTATAAATACCTTTAGTGTTTTGTGAACAAGGCTTGCTGGAAAGCCACGAAGACATTTCACGCATCTGATAGCAAAAATGTGGATAATGATGATAGGTCTAAACGTTTGGAGTTGCGCTATTCTCCTAACTCAGCTAATGTAAGACAGATACTAAAAATCAGTGCTTTTAATGTTGCCTTCCAATACAATAACACTATCAGTAACACCTTAACTGAAAGTAGGCCAAATCATCAGAAAACTGGGAGTGTTTACGCAGTCAAATAGGCATGTAAAGATGTATTCATTAGCCAGACCGGTAAAACAGTAACTGTGAGATGCTATTGGTACAATCATTCAGTACGCAGAGGTGACCACAGTAGTGAGATCGCTAAACACTGGCAAAAAAACGATCACCCTGTAGACCTTAACAACCCAGTCACATTGTACCCCTCATCTGATTATGCAACCCAAAACGTAATTGAATCTGTCTTAATTGCTAATACTAAGGACTTTGATTTGTCCCCGGGTAACTTTATCAACCAAATCATTAGGATAGAATTATCAAGAAACGACAGCATAAGAAAAGTAGCTGAACACACATCTCGGTACTCAAGCAAACCTACCCAACGCAACCACCTTTAACCACAGGGCACACCCCACCATCCCTCAAGCGGTTAAGTCAGTCTAAACCTCAACATGGTAGTAATAGGACGGAGTCTGTGTGATGGTGTTTGGACTTAAATACTTTATGAATTGTTTGCACCTGATGACGCTGATTGTCTCCGTGAAACATGTATTTCAACATGTATTGAAAAATGCATGTTAAATAGAATTATGTGATCTCTTACCGATTTGTGGTTTTACCTTCATAACTATCATCACGAAGTAGCGTGATTGTTATATCTGGCCCTACCTCGTTGACGCGGAAAACCTTGCATTACACATGTCAGCTAGAGACTGAGTGTGAGCAAATGTGGCCGTTTCATCTGTCTCCTGGCGCTACCTCGCCGGCGCGAGGGGTGGCAATGCTAATTCCCGTGGGGCGGGGTGGCATCAGGAGTGGATGGAGGCGAGCAAGTGTGAATATGTACGTGTGTATATGCATGTGTATGTATATGTATGTATATATGTATATGTTGGTATGTATATATATGTTCTGTGCATATATGTGCATGTATGTATATACATATGTATGTTGGGGGATGAGTCTTTCTTCGTCTGTTTCCTGGTGCTACCTTGCTGACGTGGGAAACAGCTATCAAATATAATAACGATAATATAATAACATACATACACATACACATGCATATACACATATACATGTGTACATATTCATACTTGCTCACCTTCATCCATTCCTGATGCCACCTACCCCACAGGAAATAACATTGCCACCTCTTGCATCAGTGAGGTAGCGCCAGAAGACATGAAAAAGGCCACATTCGCTCACACTCAGTCTCTAGCTGTCATGTGTAATGCACTGAAACCACAGCTCCCTTTCTCATCCAGGCCCCACAGACCTCTCCATGGTTTACCCCACACATCTCACATGCCCTGGTTTAGTCCATTGAGAGCATGTCCACCCCTCGATACCACATTGTTCTATTTCACTCTATTCTATGCATGTCTTTTACCCTCCTGCATGTTCAGACCCCGACCGCTCAAAATCCCTTTCACTCAATTCTTCCACATCCAATTTAGTCTCCTGCTTCTCCTTGTTCCCTCCACCTCTGACACATATATCCTGTTTGTCAACCTTTCTTCAGTCATTCGTTCTATATGTCCAAAACATTTCAACACACAATCTCCTGCTCTTTTAACCACATTCTTCTTATTACCACATATCTCTCATACCCTTTCATTACTTACTTGATCAAACCATCTCACTCCACATGTTGTCCATAAACTTTTCATTTCCAACACATCCACCCTCCTCCGTACAACTCTATCTATAGCCCATGCCTCGCAACCATATAATATTGTTG
>JAYMFT010211049.1:0-11509 GCA_038088735.1 Panulirus argus
TATCTTCTTTCAGGATTCCATCCATGTCATGCACATATTCTTTATTTATGAAAGCTTTTAAAATCTCATCCTTCACTATGAAGGCCCTTAACAGCCTTTTAAAAGTACCCTTCTTTTAAAATTCACTCTTTCCTTCTTTATCAGATTTTCACCTACCATGTTACAACCAGTTTACACTTTCACGTTTTGTATGTCTTTTAATTTTCATATATTTTTTTTTTCTTATTTGATATGTCTCTTAATTCACTTTGATTGAAATTTTCGTGTCCTGTTAATATTTCTACTCTGTCACACAGCTTTGTTAATTTGTATCTCCCCTACTCCATTCTAATTGATTATAAAAAATCTTCCCATATCTTATATGCTTTTTTTTTTTTCTTTTTGCAATATCCTTTTAGGTCACACCTTATTAAAACCTTTGATTATACTTGTTTTGTGGTTCGCAGGAAAATTGCCATTTGACGATGGGACTTAGAAATCATTGGTGTCCAAACCAGCTACAAGTCATCCACTGCAAGGGGTTAGCTGGTAATTTTTTATTTTGCTAATATTATATTCTTGGCACTGTATTATATCATTATGGTGATAAGTTGTTGAGAAAAGTATTTTTTGGCAGTGTATTGATAACTAGTAATCAGTTTTCTAGCTATTTTCTAAACTATTATCTGTTTGATTCATTTTTAATCCCAATAGATTAGCCAGACAGCAATAATATCACTGGTTAATATACTCATGATTATATATCTAGCACTGTGCTGATTGGTGGAACACATATTTCAATCAACATTTACTTATTAGAATCTCCGTAGGTTAAGTCAGGCAGAGATAAGCTACAGGTTGATGAAACTACTTTTTTACCTTGTGAGACTGTGAGTTTTAGTCTGATGCATGTAACAAATAATTTTGTGAACATGTCAATGTCCATGTATTTTAATGCAAGTTATATATTTACCTTAGGAGTTTGCTTCTTTCACATTCTCCCTAATTTTTACCTCTGGCATAAAATTAGGCTGAATGTCATTTCTTAGAATTCAATCACATGCAGATTCCTGTAATTTGTTTTGGATATGTAATTGTCATACCAAGAGCTTCTTTCATTTATTCCCTCCTCTTCACCTTGCACTTTTTTTGATTGAATCTCATCTTCCATTTATCTTACCAACTTTGGAGTTTGACAGGGTCCCTTTATAGGTGGATGCAGTCATCATTCTGTATTTCTCTCAGAACCTTAGCATTATCCACAAAAGTGTTTAGGCATGATTCCAGTCTGATAGACAAGTCATTTACATACATCAAGAATAGCAGTAGACCCAAGACTGACCCCTGCAGCCCTCTGTAAATACCTATTTATACTGTGTGGGTTAGGAGTTTTACGCTAATGGGGCCCCATCTCCGGGACATTCTCAGTCACAAAATTTCTTAAATTTCATGTATGTAGTGTGCATTGAGTTTCTTTTCAGTCATTTTACTCCATTTATGCTCAATTTTTATACTATAAAATTATTTCCTTACATCATTTTTAACACATTTCTTTCTTAATTTCATGTCAAGTCCTCTGGTTGTCCTGTCCATAAATCTTTTCACCATATATCATGAGATATTTCAAACTTCATCCTGTCAACTTTAGGGAAGCCTTTCTTTTAAGTAATTTGAGGCTGTATATTAAATGGCTTAGACGCAAGACATTTTCTCATAAGCATCTGATTAAATGTTTGATTCACATAGCAGCACCTCGTCACAAATCTTCCATCCTTTGCTTACTGTGACCATAATTCTTTCAGTCACTACTCCACAGTTAGAAACTGGTCCTTATCTATCTTGTACAGATACCCTGAGTAGTTTTACCAATTACAGAGATTGATCATTGCATATTTTTTGGCTTGGTGTACCCTTTTCCCCACTTCTTAACAAATAGCCAGGCTTTCATATATACCACATGCCTTACTGTTCACTTTTTTTATGAACATTTTTACAGCTTAGTACCAAGTCCCTCTTATGTTTCACACATTCATATTTCCTTCTTACAAATGGAGGATAAATATCCTAACTTTCACAACTTAACTAACAGTCACTATTTTCTTTCAGGATTCCATCCATGTCATGCACATAATCCTTTTTTATGAAAACTTTTAAAATCTCATCCTTCACTGCGAAGGCCTTTACCAGTCTTTTAAAAGTACCTTTCTTTCTTAATGCACTTTTTCCTTCTTTGTCACATTTTCACCTGCCATCTTACAACCAGTTTACATTTTCACTTTTTGTATATCTTTTAAATTTCATATTTTTTGTTTTATTTGATATGTCTTTTAATTCACTTTGATTGGCATTTTCATGTCCTGTATTATTTTTACTCTGTCACACAGCTTTTTCTATTTGTATCTCCCCTACTCCATTCAGATTGATTATACAAAATCCTCCCTTGTCTTTCATGCTTCTTCTTCTTCTTCTTCTTCTTTTTTTTTTTTTTTTTACAAAATCCTTTTAGGTCACACCTTATTAAAACCTTTGATTATACTTGTCTTGTGCTTCGCAGGAAAATTGCCATTCGACGATGGGACTTTGAAATATAATCATTGGTGTCCAAACCAGCTACAAGTCATCCACTGCAAGGGGTTAGTTTCAAAATTCTTATTTTCCTACTATTATTTTCTTGGCACTCTATTTTACCATTAAAGTGATAAGTTTTTGAGAAAAGTATTTTTTTGGCAGTTTATTGATAACTAGTAATCAGTTTTCTAGCTATTTTCTAAACTATTATCCATTTGATTAATTTTTAATCCCAATAGATTAGCTAGACAGCAATAATATCACTGGTCAGTATACTCATGATTATATATCTAGCACTGTGCTGGTTGGTGGAACACATATTTCAGTCAACTTTCAATATTCACATATTTCAGTCAACTTTCAATATTTAGAATTTCAGTAGGTCTAGTCAGGCAAAGATAAGCTACAGATTGATGAAACTAATTTTTTACCTCATGAGACTGTGAGTTTTTTCTGATGCATGTAACGAATGATTTTGTGAATATGTCCATGTCCATGTATTTTAATGCGATTCGTATATTTACCTTAAGAGTTTGCTTCTTTAACATTTCTCTAATTTGTAGCTCTGGCAATAAATTAGGCTGAATGTCATTTCTTAGAAGTCAATCACATGCAGATTCCTGTAATTTCTTCTGGATGTGTAATTCTCATACCAAGGTCTTCTTTCATTTGTCCCCTCCTCTTCACCTTGCGCTTTTTTTGATTGAATCTCATCTTCCATTTATCTTACCGACTTTGGAGTTTGACAGGGTCCCTTTATAGGTGGATGCAGTCATCATTCTGTATTTCTCTCATGACTTTAGCATTATCCACAAAAATGTTTAGGCATGATTCCAGTCCATTAGGCAAGTCATTTACATACATCAAGAATAGCAGTAGGCCCGAGACTGACCCCTGCAGCCCTGTGTAAATACCTATTCGTACATTGTGGGTTAGGAGTTTTACGCTCATGGGGCCCCATCTCCTGGACATTCTCTGTTATAGAATTTCTTAAATTTCATGTATGTAGTGTGCATTAACTTTGTTTTCAGTCATTTTATTCCATTCATGTTCAATTCTTATACTATAAAAGTATTTCTTTACATCATTTTTAACACATTTCTTTCTTAATTTCATGTCAGGTCCTCTGGTAGTCCTGCCATAAATGTTTTCACCTTAAATTATGAGATATTTCACACTTCATCCTGTTAGCTTTTTGGAAGCCTTTATTTTAAGTAATTTGAGACTGTATATTTAATGTTTTACACGCAAAACATTTTCTTATAAGCATCTGATTAAATGTTTGATTGACATAGCAGCACCTCGGCACAAATCTGCCATCCTTTGCTTAATGTGACCATAATTCTTTCCGTCACTACTCCACAGTTAGAAACTGGTCCTTATATATCTTGTGCAGATACCCTGAGTAGTTTTACCAATATACAGAGATTTATTATTGCATATCATTTTTTGGCTTGGTGTAACCTTTTCCCCATTTCTCAACAAATGGCCAGGCTCTCATCTATACCACATGCCTTACTGTACTCTATTTTTATCAACATTTTTACAGCGTAGTACAAAGTCCCTCATATGTTTCAGTTATTCATATTTCCTTCTTACAAATGGAGAACATTTATGTTAACTTTTACAGCTTAACTAACAGTCACTATCTTCTTTCAGGATTCCATCCATGTCATGCACATTTTTTTTTTTTACGAAAGCTTTTAAAATCTCATCCTTCACTACGAAAGCCCTAAACAGCCTTTTAAAAGTATATTTTTTCTTTTAATTTCACTCTATCCCTCGATATCAGATTTTCAACTGTCTTCTTATAATCAATTTCCAATTTCACTTTTTGTATTTCATTTAATTTTCATTAAATTTTTCTTTTTATTATTATTTGATATGCTTCTTACTTTGATTGGCATTTTCGTGTCCTGTCTTATTTCTACTCTCTCACACAGCTTTGTCAATTTGTATCTCCCCTACTCCATTCCCTTGTCTTTCACTTTTTTTTTTTTTTAGAAAATCCTACTAAGTCACACCTTATTAAAACCTTTGATTATACTTGTTTTGTGGTTCGCAGGAAAATTGCCATTCGATGATGGGACTTAGAGAAGAAATCGTTGGTGTCTAAACCAGCTACAAGTCATCCACTGTAATTGGTTAGTTTGTAATATTTTATTTTCCTAAAATTATATCCTTGTCACTGTATTATATCATTATGGTGACAAGTTGTTGAGAAAAGTATAATTTGGCAGTGTATTGATAACTAGTAAACAGTTTTCTAGTGATTTTCTAAACTATTATACATGTCATTGATTTTTAATCTATATAGATTAGCTGTACAGCAAGCATATCACTAGTCAGTATACTCATGATTATATATCTAGCACTGTGCTGGTTGGTGGAACACATATTTCAATCAACATTCACTTCCTAGAATTTCAGTTGTTAAAGTCAGGCAGAGATAAGCTACAGGTTGATGAAACTACTTTTTTACCTCATGAGACTGATGCCTGTAACGAATAATTTTATGAACATGTCTATGTCCATGTATTTTAATGCGATTTATATATTTACGTTAGGAGTTTGCAGATTCCTGTAATTGCTTTTTGATGTGTAATTCTCATACCAAGGTCTTCTTTCATTTGTTCCCTCCTCTTCACCTTTCACTTTTTTTGATTGAATCTCATCTTCCATTTATCTTACCAACTTTGGAGTTTGACAGGGTCTCTTTATAGTTGCATGCAGTCATCATTCTCTATTTCTCTCATGACCTTAGCATTATCCACAAAAGTGTTTTGGCATGATTCCAGTCTATTAGGCAAGTCATTTACATACATCAAGAATAGCAGTAGGCCCAAGACTGACCCCTGCAGCCCTGTGTAAATACCTATTTGTACTGTGTAGGTTAGGAGTTTTACACTCATGGGGCCCCATCTTCGGGATATTCTCAGTCACAGAATTTGTTAAATTTCATGTATGCAGCGTGCATTAAGTTTGTTTTAAGTCATTTTATTACATTCATGCTCAATTCTTAAACGATGAAATTATTTCTTTACATCATTTTTAACACATTACTTTCTTAATTTCATGTCAAGTCCTCTGGTTGTCCTGTCCATAAATCTTTTTACCATAAATCATGAGCTATTTCATACTTCATCCTGTGAACTTTAGGGAAGCCTTTATTTAAAGTAATTTCAGGCTGTACATTTAATGTTATAGACGTGAAACATTTTCTTATAAGCATCTTAAATGTTTGATTCACATAGCAGCACCTCGTCAAAAATCTGCCATCCTTTGCTTACTGTGACCATAATTCTTTCAGTCACTACTCCAGAGTTAGAAACTGGTCGTTATCTATCTTGTGCAGATTCCCTGAGTAGTTTTACCAATGTGCAGTGATTTATCATTGCATATTTTTTGGCTTGGTGGACCCTTTTCCCCATTTCTTAACAAATAGCCAGGCTCTCATCTATACCACATGCCTTATTGTACACTATATTTATCAACATTTTTACAGCTTAGTACCAAGTCCCTCATAGGTTTCAGTGATTCATATTTCCTTCTTACAAATGGAGGATAAATATGCTAACTTTCACAACTTAACTTACAGTCACTATCTTCTTTCAGGATTCCATCCATGTCATGCACATATTCTTTGTTTATGAAAGCTTTTAAAATCTCATCCTTCACCGCGAAGACCCTTAACAGCCTTATAAAAGTACATTTTTTTTTTTATTTTCATTTCACTCTTTCCTTCTTTTTAAGACTTTCACCTGCCATCTTACAACCAGTTTACATTTTCACTTTTTGTATATCTTTTAATTTTCATTTTTTTTTTTTTTTTTTCCTTATTTGATATGTCTCCTAATTCACTTTGATTGGCATTTTCGTGTCCTGTTTTATTTCTACTCTGTCACACAGCTTTGTTAATTCTTATCTCCCCTACTCCATTCAGATTGATTGTACAAAATCTTCCCTTTCCTTTCATGCTTTTGTTTTTTTTTTACAAAATCCTATTATGTCACACCTTATTAAAACCTTTGATTATACTTGACTTGTGGTTCGCAGGAAAATTGCCATTCATCAATGGGACTTAGAAAAGAAATCATTGGTGTCTAAACCAGCTACAATTCATCCACTGCAAGGGGTTAGTTTGTAATTTCTTATTTTCCTAATATTATATTCTTGGCACTGTATTATATTATTATGGTGATAAGTTGTTGAGAAAAGTATTTTTTGGCAGTGTATTGACAACTAGCAATCAGTTTTCTAGCTATTTTCTAAACTATTATGTATTTGATTCATTTTTAATCCCAATAGATTAGCTAGACAGCAATATCATCACTGGTCAGTATACTCATGATTATATATCTAGCACTGTGCTGGTTGGTGGAACACATATTTCAATCAACTTTCAATATTTAGAATTTCAGTAGGTTTAGTCAGGCAGAGATAAGCTACAGGTTGATGAAACTACTTTTTTATCTCGTGAGACTGTGAGTTTTGTTCTGATGCATGTAACAAATGATTTTGTGAACATATCCATGTCCACGTATTTTAATGCGATTCATATAATTACCTTAATAGTTTGCTTTTTTTAACATTTTGCCTAATTTGTAGCTCTGGCAATAAATTAGGCTGAATGTCATTTCTTAGAACTCAATCATATGCAGATTCTTATAATTTCTTCTGGATGTGTAATTCTCATACCAAGGTCTTCTTTCATTTCTGCCCTCCTCTTCACCTTGCACTTTTTTTCATTGAATCTCATCTTCCATTTATCTTACCAGCTTTGGAGTTTGACAGGGTCTCTTTATAGGTGGATGCAGTCATCATTCTGTATTTCTCTCATGACCTTAGCATTATCCACAAAAATGATGAGACATGATTCCAGTCCATTAGGCAAGTCATTTACATACATCAAGAATAGCAGTAGGCCCAAGACTGACTCCTGCAGCAGTGTGTAAATACTTATTTGTATCATGTAGGTAAGGAGTTTTATGCTCATGGGGCCCCATCTCCTGGACATTCACTGTCACAGAATTTCTTAAATTTCATGGTTGTAGTGTGCATTAAGTTTGTTTTCAGTCATTTCATTCCATTAATGCTCAATTCTTATACTATAAAATTATTTCTTTACATCATTTTTAACTCGTTTCTTTCTTAATTTCATGTCAAGTCCTGTCCATAAATCTTTTCACCATAAATCATGAGATATTTCACATTTCATCATGTCAGCTTTTTGGAAGCCTTTATTTTAAGTAACTTGAGGCTGTATATTTAATGTTTTAGATGCAAAGCATTTTCTTATAAGCATTTCATTAAATTTTTAATTCACATAGCATCACCTCGTCACAAATCTGCCATCCTTTCCTTACTGTGACCATAATTCAGTCACTACTCCACTGTTAGAAACTGGTTCTAATCTGTGCAGAGATTGATCATTGCATACCCTTGCTGTACCCTTTTCCCCCATTTCTTAACAAATAGCCAGGGTCTCATCTATACCACATGCCTTACTGTACAGTATTTTTATCAACATTTTTACAGCTTAGTACCAAGTCCCTCATATGTTTCAGTCGTTCATATTTCCTTCTTACAAATGGAGGATAGATATGCTAGCTTTCACAGCTTAACAAACAGTCACTATCTTCTTTCAGGATTCCATCCATGTCATGTACATATTCTTTGTTTATGAAAGCTTTTAAAATCTTATGCTTCACTGCGAAGGCCCTTAACAGCCTTTTAAAATTACATTTTTTTTTTTTTAATTTCACTCTTTCCTTCTTTACCAGATTTTCACCTGCCATCTTACAACCATTTTACATTTTCACTTTTTGTATATCTTTTAATTTTCATAAATTCTTTTTTTCCTAATTTCATATGTCTCTTACTTCACTTTGATTGGCATTTTCGTATCCTGTATTATTTCTACTCTCTCACACAGCTTTGTTAATTTGTATCTCCCCTACTCCATTCAGATTGATTACACAAAATCTTCCCTTGTCTTTCACTCTTTTTTTATTTTTAACAAAATCCTATTAAGTCACATCTTATTAAAACCTTTGATTATACTTGTTTTGTGGTTCGCAGGAAAACTGACATTCGATGATGGGACTTAGAGAAGAAATCATTGGTGTCCAAACCAGCTACATGTCATCCACTGTAATTGGTTAGTTGGTAATTTTTTATTTTCCTAAAATTTTATCCTTGTCACTGTATTATATCATTATGGTGATAAGTTGTTGAGAAAAGTATTTTTTTGGTAGTGTATTGATAACTAGTAATTAGTTTTCTAGTGATTTTCTAAACTATTTTATATGTGATTGATTTTTAATCTATATATAGCTATACAGCAAGCATACCATTGGTCAGTATATTTATGATTATATATCTAGCACTGTGCTGGTTGGTGGAACACATATTTCAATCAACATTCACTTTTTAGAATAAAAGTAGTTTAAGTCAGGCAGAGAGGAAACTACTTTTTTTAACTTGCGAGACTGTCAGTTTTGTTCTGATGCATGTAACAAATAATTTTGTGAACATGTCCATGTATTTTAATGCAATTCATATATTTACCTTAAGAGTTTCCTTCTTTCACATTTTCCCTAGCTCTGACAATGAATTAGGCTGCATGTCGTTTCTTAGAACTCAATCACATGCAGATTTCTGTAATTTTTTCTGGAATTGTAATTCTCATACCTAGTTCTTCTTTCATTTGTCTGCTCTTCTTCACCTTGCACTTTTTTTGATTGAATCTCATCTTCCAATTATCTTACCAACTTTGGAGTTTGACAGGGTCCCTTTATATGTGGATGCAGTCATCATTCTGTATTTCTCTCATGACCTTAGCATTATCCACAAAAATGATTAGGCATGATTCCAGTCCATTAGGCAAGTCATTTACATACATCAAGAATAGCAGTAGGCCCAAGACAAAACCCTGCAACCCTGCAGCCATGTGTAAATACCTATTTATACTGTGTGGGTTAGGAGTTTTATGCTCATGGGGCCCCATCTCCTGGACATTCTCTGTCACGGAATTTCTTAAATTTCATGTATGTAGTGTGCATCAACTTTGCTTTCAGTCATTTTATTCCATTCGTGCTCAATTCTTATACTATAAAATTATTTCTTTACATGATTTTTTACAAGTTTCTTTCTTAATTTCATGTCAAGTCCACTGGTTGTCCTGTCCATAAATCTTTTCACCATAAATCATGAGATATTTCACACTTCTTGTCAACTTTTTGGAAGCCTTAATTCTAAATAATTTGAGGCTGTATATTTAATGGTTTAGATGCAAAACATTTTCTTATAAGCATCTGATTAAATGTTTGCTTGACATAGCAGCACCTCATCAGAAATCTGCCATCCTTTGCTTACTGTGACCATAATTCTTTTGGTCACTACTCCACAGTTAGAAACTGGCCATTATCTATCTTGTGCAGATTCCCTGGGTAGTTTTACCAATATACAGTGATTGATCATTGCATATCAATTTTTGGCTTGGTGTACCCTTTACCCCATTTCTTAAGAAATAGCTAGGCTCTCATCTCTACCACATGCCGTACTGTACACTATTTTTATCAACATTTTTACAGCTTAGTACCAAGTCCCTCATATGTTTCAGTCATTCATATTTCCTTCTTACAAATGGAGAATAAATTTGCTAAGTTTCACAGCTTAACTAACAGTTACTATCTTCTTTTAGGATTCCATGCATGTCATGCACACATTCTTTGTTTAGGAAAGCTTTTAGAATCTCATTCTTCACTGCGAAGGTCCTTAACAGCCTTTTAAAAGTACATTTTTTCTAATTTCACTCTTTCCTTCTTTATTAGATTTTCACCTGCCATCTTACAACCATTTTACATTTTCACTTTTTGTATATCTTTTAATTTTCATAATTTTTTTTTCTTATTTAATATGTCTCTTAATTCACTTTGATTGGCATTTTCGTATCCTGTTTTATTTCCACTCTGTCACACAGCTTTATTGATTTGTATCTCCCCTACTCCATTCAGATTGATTATACAAAATCTTCCCTTGTCTTTCATGCTTTTTTTTTTTACAAAATCTTATTAGGTCACACCTTATTAAAACCTTTTATTATACCTGTCTTGTAATTCGCAGGAAAATTGCCATTCGATGATGGGACCTAGGAAAGAAATCATTGGTGTCCAAACCAGCTAAAGTCATCAACTGCAAAGGGTTAGTTTGTAATATTTTTATTTTCCTAATATTATATTCTTGGCACTGTATTTTATCATTATGGTGTTAACTTGTTGAGAAAAGTATTTTTTCGGTAGTGTATTGATGACTAGCAATCAGTTTTCTAGCAGTTTTCTAAACTATTATGTATTTGAATCAATTTTATTCTTCATAGATTAGCTAGACAACAAGCATATCACTGGTCAGTATACTCATGATTATATATCTAGCACTGTGCTGGTTGGTGGAACACATATTTCAATCAGCATTCACATTTTAGAATTTCACAAGGTTAAGTCAGGCAGAGATAAGCTACAGGTTGATGAAACTACTTTTTTACCTTAACCATGAAAAATTACCAGTGAAATCAAATTACACAGAAAATCTAGATAATGAAAAATGCAAACAAAAATAAGACTCCTTAAAAACAAAAGCAAATGATTGGTAACTAATTCATAAAGACAAATAAGTAAAAAACATGATCGTGGCCAGAATAACTTTAACATATTAACAGTAAAACTAGAAACGTACGCAGACAAATGAATAGCCCAATAAATAAATATCAAAGCAAAATGATGATTGAACAAAATGAAGAAAAACACCGAAAAAGCAGTGTACAAACTTAATTAGGAGGACAGGGAAAAGAATCATGAATAGGATTTAGCATGTTGAACCATGTTGAGGCAAAGGTGAAGATTTGTAGAGGTTTTCAAAAAAGAAGAGAGAGTGTCGAGGAGAAGAGAGTAGTAAGAGTGAG
>JAYMFT010211060.1:2500-11509 GCA_038088735.1 Panulirus argus
GAAATGGATTTTTGGAGGGCGATATCCTCCCCCACAGTGAGACGGTCGCCCAAGGCCTCATCCTTGAGCAAATAAAAGATCAATGCCACTCGGTTGGTTCAGTAGGTTCGGCCTCCCTTCAGCTGACTCTATAGTTCCTTCAGCCAGTGGGGTATTGTTAATACATAGTAAGAGTGTAGGATAAGCGTATAAGATGGGCCAATATTTTCGAAATGACTCCAGTTAAATACGAGACTATCCAAGTTTTCTTTTTTATGTTAGCTGAGACGGCACGGGCACCTCCATGCCCTAATCAAGGCCATCTCATTAACGTTATGTATATATACGTACCCTAGCCTAAGCCAGGTACCCATTTTATCGACCAACCCCTAGAGTAAGAGGAACAGCTGGGTTCATTGCAGACCGACTGCCTCAACCAGGATTCGAACCCGGGCGATCGATCCCGGCCTGCCCATGAACTGCGTCACGGTTACCACCGCTTTATCTACAGTGTACCCCTCGAGACCCCACGAGTGGCTGCAAATGACGCAGCCTCACCTGCGAGGCCACCAGGATGAATAAACTACTCGAAAGAAACAGGACTTTGGAAGGCTGACGTCTACCAATCCAGTCTCGCAACCTCGATTGGCAACTCCCGCCGAAGGGCTGGCGTGGCCACAACGAAGGCGAATGACTGTTTGTAACGTGTGTGTGTCGGTGGCAGTGATGTGGTCAGCACTGCTTTGAGTCACGTCCACGCAGACGGAATAGCGTGAGAATCAATGTTGTTATAAATTCCAGGCAAACGCTACCAACAGTGTCTGATGCATCAACTCGACTACAGGCCAGTCTAAACCACCGCAACAGTATTAGGAACACTGTTGTCAACAGGTGACCAAAGTGGGTAACGATGTGGGTAAACACGACTGAAAATGAACTCAGACCAACGGGAAATGTGTTGGTAACACTAAGGCTATATTGTTAACAACGGCGGTTTGGTAATTATATAGTCCATACCACTAACTACCTGCGTTGCCAGCATTAGCCTCATCAACAGAAGACGGTTGTATGTTACCAACGCTGTTACCAGTTCTATTGTAACCAGCAAGATCTTGAATGCGTCACAACATTGCAGATAACAGTCATGCTACCCACATTGTTTACACTGGATCCACAACACCGTAACAACTTTGGTAACATCGTCGGTAACTGTGGCATAGCGATGCGCTCATTGTTACACACATTACTCGTCTACAGAAGAATTTGTCCTCGTTGTTCCTAAGCACTTTTCCCAACAACGTTCCGCGGTGGTGTAGCGTCCCACCTTAAGGTAGCACTGCTAGCTCTCCTGCGCCTGCTGGTGTACTGGACGTGTGAGAACTGCTAGGCGTCCCCCCACGTCAGGGCCATCTACCTCAAGGACCGCCATACCAAGGTAGGAACCGTATTGTTCAATCGGTTCTCGACAGCGAACCTTGTCAGTGTCACAAGAGCTGCCTTGTTTGGGTGACGAATCATTAATCTCCCGGAGGGAATGTTGCCAAGTCAGCCTCATCTTACAGAAGGGCATTGTGGGCCAGCCAACTGCCTCGAGAGAATGACGTCATGGGATAACTAGACCATTCTTTAAGCTGTCATTCACCCGTATGTTTCTGCCACAAGATACAAAAATAACCACAGTCGCATCTACCACACGCAAATGGTTCCACCCCCACCTCTTGTGCCTCCCTGCGATCAGTATTTACCCAACAGTAGGCAATCTCAGTGAACGACCAAGCTTGACCGATGGTGGGCGAGTGATAATACGAGACTTGTCAGCGAGTCAGTTAGTCCAGGCTCTGGACACCGATAGTGGGATGAGTCTATGTCTTTGAGGAACTCATCTTGCCAGGAATTAAGAACCATTCAGTAATGACTCTGGGAAGTCCGTCTGCCCTGGAGACGTCCTTCCTCGAGACATCACGCCACACAGAATGTGCGTGGTACCACTGCAGAAGGCGAAGCTCTCCGCTCGGCGTCACAGCAGCTTCAGTTGCCCGGATGTTGCGATCGCAAGACCTTCATGAACTTGTCCTTGACTGTCCGGTGTTGTCACGGCCCTGTAGCATCTTCGACATCTTGGAGATCAAAATGGTCTCCAAAAGTGAAGACAAATAGGTTTTCTGGTTTTCAAAAAAAGAACAAAAAAGAAATACACGCATAAACACCCAACAAAAATAATGTTACACACGCATAAACGCCCACAAAAACAGCGACACACACACACACACACACACATACATGAATACACACACACAGACACCTAAAGGCCGGCTGCAGCAGCGGTCGTGACTACGGCACAGAATTATCTGCGACCTCCTCCCGCCCGGAATCAACCACGCAACACACCCACAGGCAGTGTGTGCCGCCTCGACTGGAATACCTTTCTCCCTCACCCTGGTGACGTTAACACTCGCCTCAGAACTTGAGATCAGAAAATCTAAGAGATTTACCGTGCATGCCGCCGGTGGTGACACAGCCCCCTTGCATCAAGAGTATCGCTTTTGAGTCAAAGTCTTGATGCATCGTGTTACGTGTAGCTACGTGCGATATGTCAGTTACAGTTATCGATTTTGTTGCCAGTTGATAAATAAGCAAATACGATTAGTCGCTGTAGCGATCTGAGGAAGTACACGTAAGTACACAGGGGAGTTGTCCGGACTTCCCTGATCCGCTCGACCAAATAAGAACCTTCTGCTGGGCCAAGAGATCCTACCGTGACGCCCCTCAGACAACCGCACAAGGTAACACTCTGTAATCCACGATGACTGCACGCACGCGAATAAGCACAATCAAATCATAGCCACATATGGTTTCCAGTGGTCGATACACTTCAGAAGATCGCTGATCAAGACTAAGCCTTAAGAGATCAGGCGGTACCCGGTGGAGATCTCTGCTCATATTATTGCATTGTAGTCAATATATTATGTTCAGGCAGTTATTTCCTAAACCTGTCTGTCAACAGAGGCTGACACCACAATATCCTTGAATTTTGTCTGCTCGAGGATATCTTGTCTGCTGCAAAAGTGTCGAGCCTTGTTTGTTTCCTTACGGGCATGACTGACTGCTGCGTTGTTTCTGAAACTTATTCTCCAGTAGTAACATAATCAGCTTTGCTTTACTCCTTTTATTTTACTGATGATGTCAGGCTCCTCGCCACAGTCTTCGTCATCGAGAAGCCCAGGGTCTTTCATCTCGATCCGTGTCCTGGGATGCACTTGGAGATCAGTACTGTTCCAGCCTCATCATAGTTCCCCCGACTTGTGATTTTAGTTCTTTTCGTGCCAACCCCTTCATCTGCTGGCCTCGCTAGGTCAGCCTCACGTATCCCCAAACCTATAGTTTCCACCTGAGCCTCGTAGATAATGGAGCCTTGTAAAAAAAAGAAAAAGACTGTAATTACAGGGCTGTAGGTAGACTGTCTATACCATACAGTCTACTGCTAGACTCTCTTCAAGGTTAACACGAAGGTAGGCAGGAACAGCGTCGAGACGAGAGGATAGAAACGTAGGATGGGACTTCAGTATCCTGTGCGAGAGATGGCTTGCCAGCAACTCGTCCAAGGAAAGGGGTTTGTGAATACCATTCAGCTGGGTTGGTCGATGACAGCTCGTCACCGAGTTAGGAGGTGACCCTGACTATCGGCTGTGACCTGCAGGTGCTGGCAGGGGAATGAGTCTGGGGGACGGGAGGAGGAAGTGGGTGGAAGTGAGAACGTCTGTAGGTCTGGGAAGAGGATATATATATATATATATATATATATATATATATATATATATATATATATATATATATATATAAAGACGATTATGGAAGAGACCGTGAAGGTGGAAGATATAAAAATTAGCTGGGAGTAGACCTCGGGTGAGTTCATGGATAACACCAGCAAGACGGGAAGAGCCGGATACTTCACGCCGAGGAAGTGAAACGCGAAGAAAGCGAATAATAAAGAATGGGGAATTGGGACGAGGAAGGTCGGGGTCAAATGTGGAGGTCAGCTGGTGGTAGGACAAGACAACACTATACTCCGGTTGGTCAGGTTAGAACGCGGTATCCTTGGCTTCTTCTCAGTGCAATACAAATGACCAAGTGACTCTTAAATGACGTGAAAACGACCAGACTAGCGACTAGAAAGAGAAAGTTCTGCCCTACGTCAAACAGATACATATTTATTTATTTATTATCTATCATACTTGATTGCCGTTTCCCGCTTCCCGCTCGGCTATGATCGTAGCCTAGCTGGTACGTTCCCGACTACTACGCAAAAGGTCCTGGGTTCGAGTTCTGGCTGTTGGAGGGTATCATATGTTCTATGAAAGTGCTCTGAACGTTCATATACACCATATTCGTGTATATATATATATATATATATATATATATATATATATATATATATATATATATATGAATATAGTGCATATGAACGCGCACTTCCATAGAATATACAAACCTCCAACAGCCTGGACCGAACCCGGGACAAGGGGCGATCATAGCCTAGCTGTAGCGCTCCCACCTACCACGCATAAAGGTTCCGGGTTCGAGCCTGGCTGTTGGAGGTTTGTATATTATATATATATACACGAGTATACATTAAGCTTCACCCGATTCTGTCTGCAGCTGGTCACACCGCTGTGTCATCGTTAATGGACGAAAAGATCACAGTCTCGTCGAGAAACTTATCACTACAAAGGAGTATCATTTCCCTGCTCCTGGTTGGAGGGCAGTTTTGAAGTTACTGGAGCTCCATAAAAAGGGTTCTGGGACTGTACTGTAAATATGAACTAAAGATTACACACACACACACATTCCATACGTGTGTATGATTACCTGCTGTAGCTACCTACTTGTACTGTTGGGGAGGGAGTTTGACTCTCGTGGGGCACCATCTGCGTCATCACACAACCTTTCACACTTCTGCAAGCTGCCCGCATCTACGTACCACATCGTCTTGCAGTTTATCATCATTCATTTCTTTTATATATTTCTGAACAAATGTTTTGCTTGATTTCATGTGATGTTTTCTGTTTGTTCTATCGCTGCATATTTTGAAGACCTGTGTGTGTGTGTACTCTTATCTACATATTCTTTCACGTTCCTATGAATCTTTTGATGTCTCTCCGTATGAGACCATTTTTCTTTATTTCATTTTCTTCTTTCGTATTTTTCTTCCTATTAATCAGCGCTCTAGCAGTGGTTTGACGAGGACGCGTCTGACTTGGTCCAAGTAGGGTCGGGTGAAAGGCCAGTGGTGTCAAGGGCGAGTTAAATTTAGCTTTTCCGAGGGTGTTCTGACAGAGCGCTTGTCCAGGAGTGGACACGAGTTTGTCGAAGATGAGACGAAGATGCGTCGGTCGAGGATGAGGTCAATTCGGGCTTATTGATGGCGCTAGTGAAGGTGACTCTCCTGGTGTCTACCTCCGTTAGTGAAAGTGATGGCTGGGCTACACTGCGGACGGTTGAAAAGGGAGGTGAAGTGATAGTGAAAGGCACAGTCAGCACGTTATTTGTTTATGGATGCTGTCTGCCGTGCTCAGGAAGACGAATACAGAAAAACGACGATTTTCATATTAGACAGTCGTGTGCCAGCGGTTGGGGTCAGAAAGAGAGAGAAAGAGAGAGACCTGAGGCTCCGTCAACCACAGAGGTAATGCACACGTCAAAGTGTTTCAGGTTTCCGGGAAACCCACGGAATCTGCGAATCTGGTGGACGGTTGAGAGTTCCACGGCGTATGGGAAGCTCATAACGCAATTTAAGTGCCTGGCAGAACCTGCGTATATATATATATACCCCATTACCACACAAAGAATCTAACAAGAGACGACCTGACCAACATCATCATAAAATCCAGTCATGATATAAAAAGGAACCTTACGATCATGGAAACCTTGTTGATGCAAAGAGTTTCCTGCTTATAAACCGGCAGATGAACTCATGCATTACACTCAGCCTTAGCGTCCAGCCGGCAGGTCCCAGTCAAGGACAGATCAAGTGGGCGAGGCATACCTTGCAGCTACTAGGATGACTGTATATTCCCCAGGCTCGCTATTCTCTCCTATCCGACCCATGCAACAAAAGACCAACCCTTCGCTTTGCTGATTAATATATCACTGTGACGAAGTCATCTCCGGGCATAGAGGGCCAGGGGCTGGCATATTTTCAAGTAGGGATCGGATAAACTTACAATTATTGCAGTGCGTTTGTATCTCCACATTCCTGTGAACTTTTAAGATAAACTGAACTTTTAGGAGAGTTGACTGAGTCGAGAAACTGATTTAGAAAACAAGAAGAAGATTCAAAGGATGATTGGTAGGTGTAGACTTGAGGTACACGCAGCCAGATACACTGTAGGTATCAAAGATCACAACTAAAGAGTCGCTTATGTTACTAGCCAGACCTTGAACTGCCAGTCATGTTGGTGACACATATCTTTTGTTATATCTTACAAACCCTCTAGGCTATTGTTCTGAAACTTCACACAAATGGAAACGTTTCCTTTTCTTCTGTTCTATTGTAAAAAATATTTACCCTGTTACGAAAATGTAGACGATGACTGTTTTTCACACCTTCTGCCGTTGAGTTAGTACGCGGTTTTGAAAATATCTCAAAAACCGTTAGAGATATAGAACTTCTAAGCTTCTTAGACCAGCAACGTTGACAGATCTTTCCTTGATATTCATACCTTTTCCATGAGAACGTCAAAAACTCCTTCAGTCGTTCACGAAAGGTAAAGTGCAATAGACGAGATCGGATCAACGTTCCTTTTAGACCCAGCAAAGGAGATGCTAGAGGTGGGAGCACCTACGTTGAGATATTATCATTAGACAGGCGGTACACAGGACTCGCCACAAAAAGGTAGCTGTGAGATGGTGCATTTTCTCCCTTAGTCCCTTATGTACTACCATTCATATTCCACTCAGCGGAGTCCAGGTATTCGAGAGACCCCGCGCGTACCCATGGAGCTGGGATCTGGCAGGACTTGGCCGTACGCGCTTACACTATACCAGGCAACACCTGCAATTTTTTTGCTGGGCAGAGAGGCACACTTGCTCTTCGTTATTTTTAGAGTATGACGGGAGAGTCGGTCCCTCCCTCACTCCTCCCCACTGTGGGCTGCCGGCTCTCACACCTCTCCAACGGCAGGAAACCAGCAAACAGGTTCTACTGGCTAGCCATCAGTGCTTAAAGAGACAGCAGCGATGAAGCACAAAGCAGTGGTTATCCGAGACATACGCCAATAACTCAGGCAGCAGCGACTAGCCTGGCAAGTCACTAAGACCCAGTTAGGGAGCAGTGACGAACACGAGAAACAGTGACTGACTAACTAGCGAAGCAGCAGTGGTTGAAATACTAGTCAAGCAGCAGTGACTGACAGACTAGCCAAGCGGCAGTGACTGGCACGCTATTCAAGCAGATGTGACTGACAGAATAACCAAGCAGCAGTGTTAGACTAGCAAAGCAGCAAAGACTGACTAGCCAAGCAGAAGTGAGTGACTGACTCTCCGTTCGTGACTACTCACATCGATGACTTGCAAAAGCAGAAACGACTGGTTAGGGAACTTGTTCTACCCGTCTTTCTTCTTTTTTATTAATACTGGACACTAAAGCAAAACATCCAGTGTTGGGGTTTGAGGAGAGTCTAACCGGATGCGCCTTTCTTGGTACACCGAGTCCCAACGGCGACCGAGAATGACGTCAGTACCAAGGCAACTCCTGCTGCTGCTGTTGTCGTTTGCGTTCAGAATTACCTTTCGAAAGAATATGAGTTAACGTGGATAATGCTTGATTCACACTGGCTCGAATCACATTGCCTTGTAGGGTTAATCCATTCTCCATTGACGACGAAAGAAAACGTACGAGTCAGTGTCGAGTAAGGGAGACTCACTATTTGAACGTTCATCCTGACGTGTACATCTTAGATTCCTAAGTTCAGAGTAAATAAGCGAGACATAGGCCAACGAGCCTTATAACCAATCCCTAAGACCAGATTGGAGACGCCTGCTGTAGCGGAGGAGGTCGCGTGGAGACATGAGAGCCGGACTGGGGAGCGTTGTAGGCAGCCAGTGCTGGGGAAACCCTAGCCATACACCTGACCCCGACTGTCCGGGCCCGGTAAGCGCTCACCTCACCTACCCGGTCTTCTAGGACTGAGTAAAACAGGAAATTTGTAGACAAGATGCGCAAGATCTCGTTGCTGAGGAAACAAGTGGACCAGCAATGATACGGGCGATAGGATTAGATCATAACCAATATATATATATATATATATATATATATATATATATATATACATAGTGCATATGAATGCTCACTTTCCATAGAACACATATTGCCCTCCAACAGCAAGGATTCGAACCTCGCACCATTTGCGTAGCAACTGGGAACGCTAACCACTCGGCTAGGATCGTCATAGCCGAGCGGTTAGCGTTCCCAGCTGCCACGCAAATGGTGCGGGGTTCGAATCCTCTCTGTTGGAGGGCATTATGTGTTTTATAGAACAAATGTGTATGCGCGCAGGTCAGGTCAACCCTCCGGACTCCGTGACGCGTATTGCACGAGAATTTAGAAGAGAAAGATAGAAAATAAGAAACGGTAGATGCACGGCGTATCATGTGATGGTTTTCTTTAAGTTAGCAAACGTAGCAGCAGATGATGATATCTGAAGGAGTGGGACGAGGGAGTACTGAAACCTGCACGGCGGAGGGGGAGGTGCGGGAACCGGTGAGGTCACGATAGGTCACGGCGTCTCCAGAAAGGGTTGACCCGAACTCCGCGTACGTACCTTTGTTCTGGTCTGTTGTCTTTTCACCTGATGATGGTCCACTGAACCGAAACGTAGGGATAAAGTGCTCTGTGGTCTCCAGTGTCTTCTTCAACCCTCATCCAATAACGCGGGAAATGGCGAACAAGTATGATATTATTGGCACCTGAAGAGGCGGATTGTCTCCGCGAAACTAGTTGTGCCATACATGTATAGATAAACTGCATGTTAA
>JAYMFT010211071.1:0-25373 GCA_038088735.1 Panulirus argus
ATCTTTTTTTTTTTTTTTTTTTTCTTGGGGGGGGGGGGATTTCTTTAGCCCAGTATGATCTAAAGGCTTGTCAAATACAGGATGAACTACCTCAGCTCGTTCCAGCCAATCACTGGCCTGGATTAGGGTCAGTAAACTTTGTGCAGGTCGGCTTAACGATGCGTCCACATAGGTTACTTTGTACAATTGTCGTAAAGCTATTGAAAAAAATGGTAACAGGCACAGACTGCTCTCTGTGCTCTCAGAGATCAACAAGCTAATTTTTTTTCGTGGCAAAGATCTCATATGCATATCTGACATAATCCTGACATATATAGTTTTTCTACGCTCTAAATCTCGTGTGTGGCACAGCCCGGTGTGTGGCACTGTCCAGTGTGTGGCACAGTCCAGTATGTGGCACAGCACGGTGTGTGGCACAGTCCAGTGTGTGACACAGCCTAGTGTTGTGCCACAGCCCGGTGTATGGCACAGTCCAGTGTGTGGTACAGCCAAGTGTGTGACACAGCCCAGTGTTGTACCACAGCCCGGTGTGTGGCACAGTCCAGTGTGTGACACAGCCTAGTGTTGTGCCACAGCCCGGTGTGTGGCACAGTCCAGTGTGTGGCACAGCCAAGTGTGTGACACAGCCCGGTCTTGTGCCACAGCCCGGTGTGTGGCACAGTCTGGTGTGCGGCACAGCCCGGTGTGTTGCACAATCCAGTGTGTGGCACAGTCCAGTGTGTGTGGGACAGCCCATTGTGTGGCACAGCCCGTTGTATGGTACAGTCCGGTGTGAGGCACATCCCGGTGTGCAGCACAGCCCGGTGTGTGGCACAGTCCGGTGTGTGGCGCCGTCCAGTGTGTAGCACAGCCCGGTGTGTGGCACAGCCCGGTGTGCGGCACAGTCCAGTGTGTAGCACAGCCCCGTGTGTGGCACATCCCGGTGTGCGGCACAGCCTGGTGTGTGACACAACCCGGTCAGGATTTCTCAAGAACTTTCTCTTGCACATCTTGCGAAAACTGACAAGATGGTTACGTCGCTATGGGTCGAGGACACGCAGCCTCAGTCCTTAGGGGGGGTGGGGGTGTCACGTATCCTCACGGATGCGTTAGGACACGTAGTCTTGGCCCCCTAGGTCCACGTATCTTCTTGGCCGCTTTAGAACACATAGCCACTGTCCCTAGCAAGACACATGGCCGTGGTTTCTTGGGCCACGTATCCTTATGGGCCGTGTAGCAGCCATCATCTGTATACTGCTAGATGTATCAACAGCTTCGGCCCTCCTGTTGGTCGGGTCTGTTGCGTGAATTTCTTTACGTCGATTCTTTTCGTCATGTGACGTTTCATGGCAAAGAATAAAGTTATCATAGAAACTATAAAGCAGTTAATCTGCGAGAGTGACTAAGTAACTAAATAAAGATTTTATTTTCAAATCATATGGCAAACATTCGTATGTAATTATCACGAAAGCTGTCGTTTCCCCATGGTAATGAATAATTGATGGTAAGTGTCATTGAATGACGCCCTTCGCTTGACATTAGATATATGGAACCGCACTTTATATTCCTGTCTCCATTAGCGTTTTTCATCTTTAGGAGCAAAGTACTGAAACGTTTCCATTCCACTCTAAAGAAACGTCTACGACAAACGTTCATGCTCAGAAATCCAGAAATAGACGTTTGATTTTAAGACTGAGCTGTGACCAAAATGCCCCCCCCCCCCTGAACTTTGACGAAAGTGCCCCCGGACCTATGACGAAAGTACCCCCCACATGAGCTTTGACCACGCTGCCTCAGGACCTTTAGCTATAGTGCCTCCCGGATCTTTGATCACTGCCCACCGGAGCTTCCCACGAAAGGCGTTCTTATGTCTCCCGCTTACGTCCTATACAAGCATATTTCCTGCCCAGTGAAGTCACACGTTGAGAAATTCTGTTATTCCACAAGGAGTGACGTGCGTGCAGTAACTGGCCTCACCCCACAGCTTCTGGCCACGCCGCAGGACCTCATCCCGCGTCCTCTACTGGCCCGCCAGGCACCAGTGAAGCTTGGACGATGAGAAGAACCTGTGATTTAACGCTCTCGTTGACTGTATCGCAGCAGAAAGCTATACCTGCGCGCCATTCGAGTCACTTATAGATGACGTGAGCTGAAATCTAGAGAGTCGATGGCTGCTGCGACACAACCTCTGTGTCTTGAGCCACAGCTCTGCACAGAGTTCGTTGGAAGGTCACCTTGGGGCAGGAAGTTCCAGCACAGAAGGGTCTATGTTTATTTAGAAGGTCGTAAAAACTGACGTAATCCACACACGGGGGACCCGATCCAAAGGTTCTCCGAGGCTCTTTGTCCAGCGCCGATAGTGTGTGAGATATGACGGCCTTACCCAAGAGCCAGACGAGACCAGAGGCCGCAGGACGAACGCTCCAAGTGAGCCGTCCGAGAAAGAGATTCACCTGACGAAATGTACTTGATATGCAGGTTTTTTTTCCTCATAGATTTATGCACACAGCACCCTGGAGCCGGACGCAAGCACAGGGAAATACGTTTTCTTGTCCTGGTCACTTGTTTTCCCTGTTATAACCAAGAGTTATCCCTCTCCTTTTATACCTTGACTCTGAGTTTACTTCATCTTTGATGTGTTTATTAGATTTTAATCGTCAGTAGACTGAATAACTGCGGATCGAGTTCCCGGAACCTGAAGGCCGTAACCTTGTCAGTGTTGTGGGTGTTTGACTTGACGCGTCCAGTAGGTGCACAGCCTCCTGTCAGTCACGCCTCCTGTATTTGCTCGCCGATTCAAGTTCCGAATTAAAAATAACATCTGATGCGCCTGACGTAAACAACGGAGTTTCTTTAATCGCACAACAAAGGACAGAGAGTTCTTCTTCGTCCGGAAAAAAAAAAAAGTGCCTTTTACGTGAGTCAGCCCGGACGTGGGGTCTTCCCGCCCGAAGTGGGACACTGGCGTGACTGTGAGGGTCTGCGGGGTCAACCTCAAACTTGTTCTTGCACCGCAACACTCGGACGCCATTCCCTCGCTCCAACTCAAGCCAAATGATTTTTTCCCCCCAAACTGGCTTTCACCGGTGAGGTACAATCATGATTTCTGCTGATCTTTTCGAGTCTTTGAATCGTATGGATTGGTTGGTTCAAAAGGACTTCTCACGCCTAGGAGGCGGCCGCCAACAGCAATTGTGGAGATGCAGCTAACCCGCGAAGCGCCAAGGATATTCTCGCCCTCTGCAGTAATGCCGACCGCTTCATTCGATCGTTCCCTCGAGACAATCGGCTTCACTCCAAATGTGATTTGTGACAGCGCCTACAGTTTTCAGTGACCCCGCACCGTACTGTGTCAACAACGTGACCTCCTCTGAAAAACACGACTAAGAGAGAATAGATCTGTAATCCCCGTCTACCATCTCGAAGGAGGTGGATTACACTGATCTGCACTCAGCACCCGGGGCACATATCAAGGCCAAGGTGGCCAAGCTATACGTCTGGGGCAACACCACGCTAACGGGGCCCCGCTAGAGCGTCCTAGTCACCGTCCCATACGACCCTAACCCATCCCGAGCTCCGCCAAGGGCGGCAAAAACTCTCAGCGAAGGCGAGCGTGTGGCGGCGCCGGTCGACCAGGTTGGACCAGGCCGGGAGACCTGGGCTGATAAGGGGTTGGAGACGGGAGGGGAAAGACATAGGATGGATAGGACTGGACAAGAGAAAGGGTGAGTAAGGTTGGACAGGAGAGGACAGATCTGGAGCGAGCGGGTAGGATCGCACAGTAGAGGACAGACCTAGGATGGGAAGGGATGCTCAACAGGAGAGGACAGATGTGAGACGAACAGGGCTGGACAAGGAAAGACAAAGGACGGATAGAAATGGACAGGAGAGGACAGATCTGGAATGGGCAGAGTTGAACAATAGAGGACAGACTTAGGATGTCAAGGGCTGCTTAACAGGAGAGAACAGACGCGAGATGAGCAGGGCTGGACATAGGAAGATTGAAAAAGGACGAATAGGTCTGAGCTGGAGAGGACAGATCTGTGACGGGCGAGGCTGGATAGGGCTTCAGCAAATCTTGGTAGAAACAAGACAGAAGATGCGAGAGTACCTTCAAGAAGGGTCTAGATGGCCTGAGCTTCACACACCAACTGAAGAACAATGGCGAGGGAGGGCTGGCAGAAGCAGAGCTGTGGGGAGAAATACAGAGCTGTGGGGAGAAATTCAGAGCTGTGGGAAAGTACAGAGCTGTGGGAAGAAATACAAAATTGTGGGGAAGTACAGAGCTGTGGTGAGAAATACAGAGCTGTGGGGAAGTACAGAGCTGTAGGGAGATATACAGAGCTGTGGGGAGAAATACAGAACTGTGGGAAAGTACGGAGCTGTGGTGAGAAATACAGAGCTGTGGGGAAGTACAGAGCTGTGAGGAGAAATACAGAGCTGTGGGGAGAAATACAGAGGTGTGGGGAAGTACAGAGATGTGGGGAGAAATACAGAGCTGTGGTGAGAAATACAGAGCTGTGGGGAAGTACAGAGTTGTGGGGAGAAATACAGAGCTGTGGGGAAGTACAGAGCTGTGGGGAGAAATACAGAGCTGTGGGGAGAAATACAGAGCTGTGGGGAAGGACAGAGCTGTGGAAAAGTACAGAGCTGTGGGGAGAAATACAGAGCTGTGGGGAAGTACAGAGCTGTGGGGAGAAAACAGAGCTGTGGGGAAGTACAGAGCTGTGGGGGGAAATACAGAGCTGTGGGGAAGTGCAGAGGTGGGGCCTACAGCTTGGCACCTGAAAGCAGGATAGCCACTGCACGCCCTTAAAGGCTGCAGTCGATCGACTTGGAAGGCCAGATATGGTGTTGGCTGAGAATACGAGGCTTCGGAGAAAGAGGTGGGCATCGGCACGGGATGCAAGGGGTATAGCTGACCTGGGAAGGGTATAGCAAGCAGAGAAGGGCACTGCCAAGGTGAGGAGGGCAAGAGTACGCAGTGGAGAGTCCGTTAAGAGCGTGACAGTACAAGATTGGGTCACTGACAGTACATCATGGCAGACTTAGGCTGTTGAAAGTAGTAATACACTGACTTTAAAGATTCAGACAGTCACTCAAGTGACTGTCTGTATACCAAGCTATCAAGTGGTTTTCGTCTTGATAATTACCTAGTGGTATAGTCGAGGAAATAACTCAGACTATAAACTTCACAGAAAGATCAGCACGTTGCTACGATTCACGTTTCAGCCAAATCTGTCGTACGAAAGAGAAATGGTCTTTTTGTTTATATTTTCGATTTTAGCAAGAGCGTCCATAAAATAAGGAGTCGTGCAAAATCAGCAAAAAAAGAAGAGGCAAAACTCTTTAATCAGCTGAAAATTCTTTGTTTTAGGCTGAGTAACTAACTCAGTTCCTTAGCTACAGTTATACTCTGAGCTTATTCTGATTAAAGACGAAGAGATTTTGACTAATTGTGAAATTTGTACTTTTAGGACCAGCGGCCATCTTGGGTAGTGGTCGCGCGGCCAAGGGATGCAATTTTGAAAAGGAGTAACGTAGGGACGATCCCTGGGCTCACACCGGCCCAGTGGTGTCAGAGGAGATGACTGTGACGATGAGAGAGAGAGAGAGAGAGAGAGAGAGAGAGCAAAACAAAGACTTCGACTTTTCGACGGCGAGGAAGCAGGTCGAAGTGATGGCATGGAGGCAGGACGAGCAAGGTTAGGGCAGGACAGTAGCGGTCGATGCGGCAGCCACGCCAGGCACGGGATAGGGTAGAGAAGGGTATGTATCACAGGACAGGACAGGACAACGCATGGCTGGGCACAGGGCAGGACAACAGAGGACAGGGCAGGGTAGGGTAGGACAGCGCAGGACAACGCAGGGTAGGGTAGGACAGCGCAGGACAACGCAGGGTAGGGTAGGGTAAGGCAGGGCAGAGGCCAGGACAGACGCTGACCGCCTGAGAGACGAAAGGTTATGGTATTTCCCTGCGGCCCCGTCTCCCCTCCCCCCGACCTTGTCCTACGTCTGTGTGTGTGTGTGTGTGTGTTTGTGTGTGTGTGGAGGGGGGGAGGGTGGGGTGTGCATTGGAATACGTGTTTGTGTGGCTTTGTTGTGCACGCACGTGCCCAATTCCATCCTATTAAAGGCTTGCACGTGCCATAGCCTGATGGATGTTGATGTGTACCTAACGTTTCTTTGTTTACCTTATTTACGTGTACACTTATGTCACCCTTTTTATAATTATGCCTTCATTGACAAGCGAATATAAGTGATCCTATATATGTTTATGTATGGACTTATATAAGAACCTATATATATATATATATATATATATATATATATATATATATATATATATATATATATATATATATATATTCTTGGTTGCATTATATATATATATATATATATATATACTTGGATATGGATGAAGTCCACTATGTATTTGTTACGGATATATTCCTTATTATGTAGATATACACGTGTATCATCATGTGTACACGTCAGCGTATTTCATTTGTGTATGTATACACACATGGACGAGCATATATGCATATGCACATGACCAATCATGTGCACATATATGCTTACATATGCGTAGGAATTGGTGTAAAGTGGGTCAGGAGTGCGTCCTGGACATGTTTGATCACAACGAACAAGGCGTCAGGTAGGACATGGCGTGATCCTTTGTGTGGGCGTGCCTCTCAGCCTCATTATTTATCCAGTGTCAACACAGATGTACATTTACATATGAATAAACTGACGTGAGTAAATCAATGAGCTTGTGGGGTGATAAGTAGGAGACACGGCGGTCGATGGGGAGAAGGGAGTCTGAGGAGCATGGCTTGTGTTCGCCAGCGGCTTCGGTCGCTGAGATCCTACCCTCATGTTGGCGCATTGGTGGGCAATCATGAGTAAACATTAGCTCGATGCTCATTGAGTGATCGGGTCACTGGCCATTAACTGGTACTAACTAGCCGTATCTTTAACAGGAGACCTGACCTTCTTTGTTGCTCTTCACATAATCTTTCGTAGCTTCCAGAACTTGCTGGATTTTGGCGAGGAGTCGCGTTGTTTAAAAATCATGCCGAATATCGGCACTTTTTTTTTTTTTACCTCCAGTACCGTCTTAGGAGATCTAAGATGCTATTACTAGCTCTGTGTGATGTTACATAATAATACAAGATTTTCGCTGTAACCAGTTGGCGGAGAAAACTGTTTAAGAAGGTAGATGAGATGGCGGCTATTGTAACCTATGATGTCAGCTGTTTTAAGCTATAAATGAGTCTTCGAGATGTCTATCGACCCTCGTAATGGCCTTGCGGAGTTTTTATCACTTCACTCGTACTCTTGGATTATAATAAACCAGTTTGACATCATTCCAGCGGTCCATTGTTGACATCACTCTCTCTGGTGGGATGTTAATTGGCTTTCGTCCAGATCTCTCGGCTGTGGACGGTGTCAAGCGAACAAACAGTCTTTTGTTTTCGAAAAGCTGATTGGAACAGTTTAGTCTACCAGTCTGTTGTGAGCGTTGGACAGCTGACTGTCACAACTGTTTCTTGCCCTGAGCACGACGGCACGATCTCCAAGTACGACACCACGACCTCTGGGTATATGACGGTTTAGCCTCTGAACCTGACCCATAAGGGTCAAGAAGAAATTCATGCTATCATGCCTAAGGGTCACACCGCCGTGGTCAAGGGGTATGACCTGGGTTCTCGTTAATGTAAATCCCGAATTCTTATTGTCGTCTGTGGAAAATGTGGTTATGAATTAGCATTTCTGATGTTGGCTGTCAGCCCTTACATCTACTACCACTGACCATATCATGTTATATCTACTTTGTCTCTCCTCGTATTCATGTTGAACTTAGAATATTCTTACTCCAATATTCGCTTACAATTCTTATCCAGCATTGCTTTGCTATAACCTAAGAAACATAGGACAGTAACTGAAAAAAACTCCAGAAATGAAAAAATCACACACACACACACACACACACACACACGTCTTAAAAAGACACTAAATTTGCTAAAAGAGATAGATGTAAACTGTTAATAGGCCTTGACCCATATAAGGCTCAATAGTTTTGATGAAGTTTCTCCATATGTGCTGAAAAAATATTGCTTCAGAACCACCAGAACCTAACGCTGGTAGTGGCACACCCATCAGGACCCGACACTGACAGTCTTACACCCACCAGGACCTGGTTCTTGATAGTTTCACACCAACGAAGCAAGAACACTGTGCTGATCTACTTCGCAAGCTACCAGGAATATTCAAAATGTCACTTCAGGAAATGGAAGAAGAAGTTGAATCTTTAGACCGGAATAAAGTGAAGATTCTTTTAATGGATGAAAAGTTACCTTAGTTGTGGAGGCAAAGGACGTATTTCAGAGGAGTCTTCTGGGAATGGATTGGTCATCAGCGGCGTGCTGCAAGGCTTAGTCCTGACACCAATGCTCTTCTTGATCTATGTAAATAAATTGCAAGAAGAACTGGACCCAAATCTACATGTATTTTCTCATGATGCTAAAATCATGAAGTAAAAAATGAGTAGAAATGCAGCACATTACAAAGGGACCTAGACAAACTCCAAAGTTGGTGTGATACATAATGGATGAAATTCATCCCAAGAAAATGCAAGATTATAAGAGTGAGGCAGCAAAGAAGTGTTCAAAACGAATGTTATTTAACAAGAAATAAGCAACAGGAATATGTGTGAGAGGGACTTGTCTATTAACAGTGTACTTAACATGTCTTCAGAACTCCACCTCAGGAGGATTGCTGAGGGGACAAACCGTCTGCTGCCAGTTAATACAGCTGCATTAAGTAAATGCTCAGCAAATTATTCACAACTTATATTGCACCAAAACTAGAATATGCATCTGATGTTTGGTTACCGCACTTAGAGAAGCATAAAGAAACAATCGAGAAGGTCCAGAGGAAGGTAACAGGTATGTTGTTACAGTTAAGAGAGCTGAGTAATAGACAAGGGTTGAAGGCCATGGATTTGTCCACCATGGAAGAGAGAAGAACCATCAAGTCTAGATCAGTTTCATGAGATCAACAGTGAATAGATCTTCGAAATATGCAAGGACAGAATATAGTAGCGATGTGAATTACTGGATTACTCTAGTTATGAAATTAGAAAAGCTGAAATGGTTTGGACGTATAGAGAGAATGAATGAGGAAAGGTTGACAGAGAGGATATATGTGTTAGAAGTGAAGGGAACGGGGAGACCAAATTGGAGATGAAAAGATGGAGTGAAAAAGATTTTGGGCGCTCGAGGACTGAACATGCAGGAGGGTGAAAGGCATGCACGGGATAGAGTGAAGTGGAATGATGTGGATGTGGTATACTGGGGTCAGCGTGCTGTCAGTGGACAGAGCCAGAGCATGTGAAGCATCCGGGGTAAACTGATGTGAGCGGATGTGGCCTTTCTTCGTCTGTTCCTGGCGCTGTCTCGCCAATGCGGGAAACAGCAATCAAGTATGAAAAAATCATATATATATAATTATTATTATCCCTGGGGTTGGGAGCGGGGGGCTGGAAATCCTCCCCTCCTGTTTTAGTTTTCCAGTAGAAAGAACGGAGACGCGGGCGAAGTGAGGCTTTTTCCCTCTGAGGCTCATTCATCTGTTCTTGACGCTACCTTGCTCACGCGGGAGATGGCGAACATGTACTGAAAAAATATATATATGTATATTGCAATAGTTCATAGTGGTGCGCGTGATATAATATTTGCTGGTAACCAACATATATATATATATATATATATATATATATATATATATATATATATATCAGTTTTCTTTTATTTATCATCATATGTACGAACGATACATGGCAATGGTTGGGGATGGTTATCTGATGTATTATTAGTCTTGGTGATTCTGGGATTTCAACGCTGACCCAGATAGTTATCCCAGCCTGGCTGTGGGAACCACCACCATCACTACAAGGACTGTAGCGTTGCCTCCTTTATTTCTGAAGTTCCCTTTCTATCTATCTCCTACTTGAAGAGGAGCTGAGAGATTTGTGCGCTGGAATTCGAGGAAGCTGGTTTATGGCGGGACAATGCCACTTGCATCAGCCGGGGACTGGAGTATTTCCTAAGAGAAGTCCCCCTTCCCGCCTCTCGCCGCTCCTCAAACACAATGTAGCTCTGCTAAAAGACTTGGACTAATTTTGCATATGTAAATATTGGACTTTCCCAGTGGTCCCTCGGGACACAAAGCCAGGTCACGGTCTTCAAGGAGCTGTGACCTCCGCCGTGGGAGGGGGCGTGGCCTCCGTGGGGGGGGGGGTGAGTCTCGGGCCGGGTATATAAAGCTGCCCGGCCGCTGGGATCATCAGTCGACAGCATGTTGGTGGTGTCTGTGCTCAGTGTCGGTGAGTGGCCTCCTGCTCCTCCTGCCCGCTATGGTGTTAAATGCTTTAGGACAATGCATTTTCCTTTAATTCAAATTCAAAATAGTAAATTGGTAAGAAATCGGATGACAGTTTCTACATTAGTTTTTTATTCCACCGTGGAAAGAATATTATGGCTACCACTGCAAAAAAAAATAATAGGAAACAGGACACAAACATGTTAACGAATAACCTGACAAGCGACGGTGACTAACGTTCAGTCAGTCGCATCTTCGCCACTGACACGCCAGGTAAGAGACGCGAGCTGGCGCACGTTAACGCCAGCGACCATGACTTACTAGACCAGCGACTGAACCCAAGACGCTCTACAGGTGCTGCACCAGGACGTGTGGAGGACAAGGCGAATTCTGACGCTGACTGCGGCCAAGGGGCCGCACATACCAAGATAGGGTGGAGAGACTTCCGACGCGCCATGGGCGTGACACAAGACAAAAAAAAAAAATAATGTCCACCCGCCATGTCTGACGTACACCTCAGCCAGCGAACCATCGACCAGGTATACATACATACGTAGTTTTCACAGAAGGATCCTGCAGGTTTTACATTCACTCCAAATCTGGCTTTGAAAATCAGATTGAAAAACGTTAGGATGTCCAGTAATAATGGAACTCGCAACAGAAAGCTTCGGGGAGGGATTTATACCAGAAACCGAGTTGGGAATTTGATATTCGACGTAAAAAAAATTCGACGCTAGTAGCTATAGGCAACGTTTAAAGGGTTTCAGTATATATATATATATATATATATTTCCTTACTCGCCAGATAAATGCTTGAACACAGATGAACATGACACAGACACCCAGCCGTACACACAGACCCCCGGTGATTCCTGATCGCAAATTCATTGTCAATAACCTTCCAGTGACGCTGGCCACGGCCGCGGTGGTGGCGGCTCCCCAGAGTGACTTCAGCTTCCCTTCGGCAGCGCCCCCGGCAGAACCGCTGACCTTTAGGGGCACCATCACCCACCAGAAGAGGCAGGTGAACCAAGCCCCCGCACAGGTAAGTTGACCTGAGTGGGTGTGGGGGCCAGGCCGACCTACCTGTGCCGCCACACTCCCAGAGAAAGGCATCAGCTGAGTATCTGTCGTCTCTAGCGGAAACCCCAGAGATTCTGATGACTCACCGAGGGCCAGTTCACTGACCCAGAGGTGCAGGACATATGACCCAGAGGGCCATGTCACTGACCCAATGGGCCCTGTCACTGACCCAGAGGGCCATGTCACTGACCCAGAGAGCCATGTCACTGACCCAGTGGGCCATGTCATTGACCCAGAGGGTCACATCACTGACCTAGTGGGCCACGTCACTGACCCAGTGGACCAGGACACTGACCCAAGGGACCGCATTCTTGTTTGTAGTACCTTGGTGGTCAAGAAAATATGATTATCATATTTGTTCGAACAGAATATGATTAGGATTACTCAATAAGGGATTTCATGTGACTTGTAGCTTTTTAGTGAGAGTTATACTCAACGTCAGGAGCAAACAAAATCCTTCTTACAGTAACAGTATTTACCGTAGTTGAAAGCGTATCTTGGGTCTGTACATTACATAGATTTCATAGAAATACACAAAGGCCATCCTGTGAAAATGATCTAAGATGGACTTCCACTCAGAAAGTGTTCTGTGTCTAGATATCCTTTGATAAGTTCTTCATTAAACGAACACATTTCATTGCAACGCAGATACTCAGCCATTTTCTTTTTTTACTTTAAAGACCACGACCCGCAGCGACTGTGTCGTGCGTGGCATAGTCTCCCTAATTTCTCAGTCGTGTCTCCCTCCGCACCTCAGGAACCGTCAGCAGCGACAGAGGGCGACCACCACCACCACGACGACGACCACCACCACCACGACCACGCCGGCATAGAGTGGTTGCGAGACTCGGTGCCTGGCGACCCCGGCGTGGACTACCCCATCTACTGGCAGGTCCCAAAGACTTCGTTCTCCTGCCAGGGACGACAGCTGGGTGGTAAGTCAACGCCCATGTAATCCACAGTAGATTTCCGCAGCCTTCGTCCTCCTGTCGTCCCAGTGAAATGGAAAAAGACAATTTCGAAAATTAAAAGTTATACGGTAATATGCGCATCAGATGATGATGGTAAATTATCAAGTTTTACAGAAAACTGTGATGGTTCAAGAACTCTCACACATTCATGTTGTACGAATAACTTATTCAAAGTTGCTAGTCAATGTAAGAAGTTGAAACTTGCCTATTGCGCTGCCCCTCCTAAAACCATCTAAAGCACCCAATTCTCATTCCTCCTACCGCCGTAAATGACAGCTGTCATGGATATCTAAACTTCTCGAAAAATCAGAACCACTATCACCCACACAGTTACAGTACTGCCACACTGCACACAAGACCCCCTCACAGCACATGTTGAATGGCACCATCCAGCCACAGCCCCCTTTCCCGCACATTGCTAGTGGCACTAAATATCAACAAAGTATTCTACGATGCTCACTGACAAACCCTCACACAAAAGATACTTAATATCACCCTCTGCAAGACTGACAGCATTTTGTCAGCCTGCTTCAAAACTACCCGGCAGGCCAGAGTCGCTCACAAGGTTTTCACCTTTAAGATACATTGGCTCTACAATGGGGTGTCCCAGGGAGCAGTTCTTTCTCCAACTCTCTTCAGTCTCTTCCAACTGGACCTCCCATCACCTCCTTCAGACCACGGTATGAAAGTCCTCTCATAATGCAGATGACCTTCCAGTCACATCACTGCACCCTCACACCGCTCAGACAAAAACAGACATGCAACACTACGAAACGCAGTTAGATACCGACTCCCTTAAAAGAGAATATCTGCATCCCCACAGATGTCCACTGTCACGTTCTTAGCCCTCTCAGAGACGTAATTCTAACCTGAATCCTCCAGTAACCGTAAGTGGTCAAACACTCCCACATAGGATTCCAACCACAGTAGGTATAACATACGACCCATGTTTGACATTCACTCCCCACGCCACAAATATTAACGCCAAAGCCTTAACCAAATCACGCGTCCTTCTCCGCTTACTGATACTAGTTTTAGACAAGAAAAAGAATCATTTGATTTCCTTCATAAGCAATTCATCCGATTCGCCTTAAACTGCAAATCACATGAAGCAGATCACTCAGAACAGTCAAACACCTGCCTAACAGCCACAAGCATTTGAACAACTGCCCAATAAAGTAAAACTCTTGCATCATAATATTACCTCAATGTATTGGGCACTCATTTCTAACACGTAGACCCCCTTTCACTCGAACCGCTTCACGACCAACCATCAGTTCCCAGCTCATCCTTATTTCATTCTTCAGCAACCTATGTATATTACAGATCCCCCTCCTCCAGCAAACACGATTTTGGTAAAATATATTTACGCCCTATTGACTCAACAAGCACTAAACAACTCCCTTCCTACTTTAGTCGTAAGCTTGACCCCAATAGAGATCTGAAACTCCACTTCTGACGCATGTACGAGTTATGCTTTCTTTGTTGCGTTCTGGACACCAACCGTCTGTGCAATACTGCAAACACCGATTCAACATATCACAAGACCCCTCATGCCCAAGATGTCATTCCCATACTGATGATTGCCCTGTGCTCGACACACAAAGACATGCACATAACTTCACGGCATTTCTTGACTGTGGTCCCGCCACCTGAACGTGACCGGCTTCCTCAGCACCGCGGGAGCCTTGTAGTAGTGAAGCCCAGGGCAGGAAGATAGGGTATGGTAAGAGGCAGAACCCTAGGGTAGGGGAGGGAAAGAGGCAGACTTTGATGGGCACCACCTAACACAGACAGGGAGGTCTTCAGGTAGGGTATTTGAGAAGGTCTTTTGAAGAAATCGTAGACTTCAAACTAATTTATAGAAACACTGATTAATTTAAGAGTACATTGACTTTTGAATGTCTATCATTTCTCTTTCTTTAAGGCTTCAAGGCTTCAATTTCTTTTAATTCTTATGCAAGTCAGAAGATACACATGCTGTTACTTGCACCGAAGAATCTCCTTTATGTTGTAGTTCATAAACGGGTAATACTCCGTTGCAGATCACTGAGAACTTAGGTCGCCTAAAATATAACCAACCAAATTCTGGACAACTTTGAAAACTCCACAATAATTTTTACAGGTTATTATGCTGACGTAGAGACGGACTGCCAAGTCTTCCACATCTGCAAGGAAAACAGCGTTGGTTCCTTCCTTTGCCCAAACGGCTCCATCTTCCACCAGGGGCACTTCACCTGCGAGTGGTGGTTCTCCGTCAATTGCAAGGACTCGGAGAAGTTCTTCAGCCTCAATGAGAACATCGGCGCCGTGGTTGAAAATGGACCCCAGGAAAGCTTCCCTTCTCAGGGAGTCATTCAAGGCAGGCGGGAGGAACAGGTCCAGCAAACAGTGCAGACACAGCAAGTGCAGCAGACGCAGCTGACCCAAGTGCAGCAGAGACCACAGTTTCAGCAGGCGGATCGAGTTCAGCAGACGCAGCAGAGACAAGAGGCGCAGCAGACTGCGCAAGGACCATTTCTCCCACAGGTTTCTCACGTCAGCAGCGGCCCAACTGACTCAGTAAAGGTGACTGGTAACATTCAGCCAGTTCAGCAGGGAGTAGATATTGCTGACGGTCAGTTCCCCCAACAACGCGTAGACGCTTCATTTCAGCAAGGGACTGATCTGTCGCCAGTTGCTGGTGACAGTTCTACCCAGCAAGCTGAACAAGGGTTCGATTCACTCCCCGTGCCCAGCGAAATTCAGCCAGACCTTGAATTTGTCCCTGGGTTAACTGGAGATGTTCAGCAAGTTCAGCAGGACGATGAGTCTGTTACCGAGGTGACTGGAAATATTCAAGTAGCCGATATTATTGGTCCTGTGGTGACTGGAGATGTTCAACAAATTCAGTCCAAGAGTGATCTTGTTCCTGTGGTGGCTGAAGACGTTCAGCAAGTTCATCAAGAAGATAATCTTGTTCTTGAGGTGGCTGAAGGTGTTCAGCAAGTTCAACGGGAAGATGAACTTGTTCCTTTAGTGACTGGAGATGTTCAGCAAGTCCATCAAGAAGGTATACTTGTTCCTGGGGTGATTGAAGGTGTTCAACAAGTTCAGCAAGAGGATGAACTTGTTCCTGAGGTGATTGAAGGTGTTCAGCAAATTCAACAAGAGGATGAACTTGTTCCTGAGGTGATTGAAGGTGTTCAGCAAGTTCAGCAAGAGGATGAACTTGTTCCTGAGGTGATTGAAGGTGTTCAGCAAATTCAGCAAGAGGATGAACTTGTTCCTGAGGTGACTGGAGATGTTCAGGAAGTTCAGCAAGAGGATGCATTTGTTCCTGAAGTGATTGGAGATGTCCGGCAGAGAGATGAACTCGTTCCCGAAGTGCCTGGAGATGTTCAACAAGTACATCACGAAGACGAATTTGTTCCAGAAGTGATCGAACGTGTCGAGCAGAAAGATGAACTTGTTCCCGTAGTGACTGGAGATGTTCAGCGAGTTCACCAGGACGATGTATATGTTACTGAAGTATCCGGAGATGTTCAGCAAGTTCACCAGGAAGATAATCTTGTTTCTGTTGGAACTGAAAATGTTCATCCAGTTCAGCAGGACGATATTATTGTTCCTAAGGTGACTGAAGATGATCTTGAAACTGTATTGACTGAAGGTGTTCAGCAAGTTCACCAGGGTGATGATCTTGTTCCTGGGGTGACTGATGGTGTTCAGCAAGTTCACCAGGACGATATTCTTGTATCTGATGTGCCTGGAGTTGTTCAGCAAACTCAGTCGAAGAGCGATCTTGTTCCTGTGGTGTCTGAAGGTGTTCAGCAAGAGGATGAACGTGTTACTGGGGTGACTGGAGATGTTCAACAAGTTCACCAGGCTGATATTCTTGTTCCTGTGATAACTGAAGACGTTCAGCAAGTTCATCAAGAAGATAATCAAATTCATGAGGTGAACGAAGGTGTTCAGCAAGTTCATAAGGAGGATATTCTCGTTCCTGAGGTGATTGAAGATGTTCAGCAAGTCCGCCATGACGATACTGTTGTTTCTGAGGTGACCGGAGAAGTTCAACAAGTTCAACGAGAGGAGAGTCTCATTCCCAAGGTGACTGAAGATGTTCAGCAAGCTCACCAAGACGAAATTTTCGTCCCCAAGGTGACTGGGGATGTTCAGCAAATTCACAAGGAAGATGTTCAAGTTCCTAAGGTGACTGGAGATGTTCAGCAAGTTCATCAGGTTGATATTCTTGTACCTGTGGTGACTGAAGACATTCAGGAAGATAAGTTTGTTCCTGAGGTGACTGATGGTGTTCAGCAAGTTCAGCAGGACAATATTCTTGTTCCTGAAGTGAATGAAGATGTTCAGCAAATTCAGCATGACGATTTTGTCGTTTCTGAGGTAACTGGACAAGTTCAAACAAAAAGTGACCTTGTTCCTGTACAGGTTCAAGAGGAAGATGAACTTGTTTCTGAGGTGACTGGACTTGTTCAGGAAGATAACCTTGTTACTGTATTACCTGGAGATGTTCAACAACCACATCACGAAGATGAATTTGTTCCCGAAGTGACTGGAGATGTTCAACAAGCTCACCAGGATGATGTATTTGTTACTGAAGTATCCGGAGATGTTCAGCAAGTTCACCAGGATGATGTATTTGTTACTGAAGTATCCGGAGATGTTCAGCAAGTTCACCAAGAAGATAATCTTGTTTCTGTAGGAACTGAAAATGTTCATCCAGTTCAGCAGGACGATATTATTGTTCCTGGGGTGACTGAATATGTTCAGCAAATTCACCAGGAAGATGTTCTTGATAATGTAGTGTTTGAGGGTGTTCAGCAAGTTCAAAAGGATGATAATCTTGTTCCTGAGGTGACTCAAGGTGTTCAGCAAGTTTACCAAGGGGATAGTTTCATTCCCAAGGTGACTGAAGATGTTCAGCAAGTTCACCATGACGATACTGTTGTTTCTGAGGTGACCGGAGAAATTCAGCAAGTTCACCGAGAGGATAGTCTCATTCCCAAGGTGATTGAAGATGTTCAGCAAGCCCACCAAGACGAAGTTTTTGTCCCCAGGGTGACTGGAGATGTTCAGCAAATTGACAAGGAAGATGTTCAAGTTCCTGGGGAGATTGTAGATGTTCAGCAAGTTCACCAAGAGGATAATGTAGTTTCTGAGGTGACCGGAGAAGTTCAGCAAGTTCACCGAGAGGATAGTCTCATTCCCAAGGTGACTGAAGATGTTCAACAAGTTCACCAAGACGATGTTGTTGTTTCTGAGGTGACTGGAGATGTTCAGCAAGTTCATCAGGTTGATATTCTTGTACCTGTGGTGACTGAAGACATTCAAGAAGATAAGTTTGTTCCTGAGGTGACTGATGGTGTTCAGCAAATTCAGCAGGACAATATTCTTGTTCCTGACGTGAATGAAGATGTTCAGCAAGTTCAACATGATGATTTTGTCGTTTCTGAGGTAACTGGACAAGTTCAAACAAAAAGTGACCTTGTTCCTGTACAAGTTCAACAGGAAGATGAACTTGTTTCCGAGGTGACTGGACTTGTTCAGGAAGATAACCTTGTTACTGTAATACCTGGAGATGTTCAACAAGCACATCACGAAGGTGAATTTGTTCCTGAAGTGACTGGATATGTTCAGCATGTTCACCAGGACGGTATTCTTGTTTCTGATGTGACTGGAGTTGTTCAGCATATTCAGTCAAATAATGATCTTGTTCCCTTGGTGACTGAAGGTGTTCAGCAAGTTCAGCAAGAGGATGATCTTGTTCCTGGAGTGTCTGGAGATATTCCGCATGATCAGCAGGCTGATATTCATGTTCCTTTGATAACTGAAGATGTTCAGCAAGTTCGCCAAGACGATATTGTTGTTTCTGAGGTGACTGGAGAAGTTCAACAAGTTCAACAAGAGGATAATATCGTTCCCAAGGTGACTGAAGATGTTCAACAAGTTCACCAAGACGATATTGTCGTTTCTGAGGTGACTGGAGAAGTTCAACAAGTTCACCAAGAGGATAGTCTCATTCCCAAGGTGACTGAAGATGTTCAGCAAGTTCGACAAGAGGATAGTCTCCTTCCCAAGGTGACTGAAGATGTTCAGCAAGTTCGCCAAGACGATATTGTTGTTTCTGAGGTGACTGGAGAAGTTCAGCAAGTTCACCAAGAGGATAGTCTCATTCCCAAGGTGACTGAAGACGTTCAGCTAATTCAGCAGGATCTGGACCTTGTACCGGACGTCACTGGTGACGGTCAACAGTTCAAGCAGGACTACGACCTTGCTTCTGAGACGACTGGAGGCTTCGAGGAAGGACAGGAGGACTTTACTGCTACCACCAAGGTGTCAGTTGAGGATCAAGACGTTGAACAAGACTCTGACACCGTTCTTGAGGAAATTCAAGAAGAGGAACATCTCGAGGCTAAAGGTGAGACACAAGACTTGGCTGCTGTAAACGAGAAAGAGGTCCCCAGTACTGAAGAACTCATTGTTTCACAGGTTCCCAAACTTCCTTTCTTACCGGCCGAGCCGGAACAGGAGACACACGACGCCCCTCTCATTCTTCCCGAGGTAACCATCGAAGCAGATTTCACTGGAGAAGTTCCTGCTGAAGAAGCGTCCATAGAATGCAAGGGAAATGACCCTGACTGTTTAGCAAGAGAAGACACCGGAATCCTACAGTTGTATGGTGTACCAATCAGAGACCACCCAACAGTCGACGTTCGTGCAGAGACACGGCCAGTTCCACAACGACCTTCTGGCGAAGACTTCATTGTGCCTGGTGTGCTCCAGGTGAACACTGAGGAAGTATCTGGAGAGGAAGAACTTCCTCAAGAACAGGAACTCTCCTCCTTGCCAGAGCAACTCCCTGCTGACAGTGAGCAAGGAGGTGATATTGAGAGTGGGACTTTACCGGATGTTTTCCCAACACAAACATCTCTTGTACCTTTGGCTGTCGAGACAACACAAGACGGAGTCACACCTACGTCTCCTACTGACGTAGAACAAGAAGAAGTTACAGTCTCTTTGACGAACCAGTTGCGCGAAGACGTTCCAGTCAGTGACGAGGAGTCTGTTGAGCCTCCACAGGAAGAGAACCTCGAGCACCAAGCTAGAGCAGAATCTGTTGAGAGCTATGAGTCTGATGACTCTACGACTCTCGGACCGCTCCTCTCTAGCTTCACGCCCACGCTCGTTCCCGATGTTCTTTTGTCTACCGAAGCAGAGCAGACCTCAGATGTGGAGACACAACCCACAGAAATATTCCAAACAACACAGGGCCATCCTGGAGCTGAGTTAGGTCCCAAAGCTCCAGAAAACGGGATCATCCAAGGAATACAAGGGGAACAAGAGGTCCAACAAGTTACGTTTGGTCCAGCGGAGGTAACTGATCACGAACTACAGGAGCAGTTCGATGAGATAACGATTTCCAGAGATCAGACGGAAGAGACAACAACTTTCTCAGATTTACTTGGTGTCGAAGAGGCCACAGATGATACGACTGTTTGCGCCGGCATCTCTTGCACAGCGACAGAGTTCGAGGACGAAAGTAGTGCCATACAAGCTACAGGACGGACAGATGCAGTACCGGAGCAAGATACAGTGCAGGAGCTTCCACCGCCGTTTGAGACACAAACCATCGCTTCGGCCATTGGCGACACAGGGCCAGGTGAGGCAGCATTGGAGGCAGTTCCTGATTCTCCTCATGGAACGCTGCAGCTGACCAACGGTGACGTGGAAGAGACAATCAATTTTGGTGAACCTTATGGTCAAGTAGTAGAAAAAGAAAGTCCGCAACTTACAGGCGTTTCCCAAGCGACCAGCGACACAGAAAGCACCACTGTTTTCGAAGTGATGACAGACGTTCTGGGAGTGGCCACAGAAACCGAATTGCCACCACCACAGGAGAGCACGACGGAGATTGACAGTGAACAGCAAGAACCTGCGTCCAATGTAACCTACACTGTCCATGATACTCAGAACGAAATTGTTCAAGACAGAATTGTATCAAGTGCCCCAGAGACTCGAAGCGAGGTTTTACCCGCACCCGAGACCCCGCAGGATGCCGTGGTGACACTCATACAGCATCATCAGGCTACAGCAGTTGCTGAAGAGGAAAGTACTCCTTCCTCTGTGACTCTGGAAAGTGACACTGAGGCAAACACAACCCCGCAGCCCATCAGTCAGGAAGAGGACAGTGCCCCTCCTGTAAACGAGGAAGACTTTACAGATATTCTAGACGACGGAGAAGAAAGCACCACGACCTTCCTTATCGACCAAGACGAGGTCACCGCTTCACCACAAGTCAGCCTGGAGACAGACACTTCATTGCTATTGCTCACGCCAGGGACAGCCACACATTTCGATCAGGAGACACCTGCTCGCCTACCCCTTGGTCGACGAGAGGATGACACTGACCTCACTCATGAGACAAATCTCCTCCCACAAGTACCACAGGAACCACAAGCCGTGAACCAAGTGTCTCAGGAGCTGGTATTTCCTCCATTATCCTTCCCACAAGCTAGGGTCCCACCACCCCTCTCTGGCCTCTACCAGACGCCCTTTGCATAGCCTCTCTGCATCCCTCGCTAAACACTTACATGTCTAGTTCTAGGTTTATATTTTCCCACTTATATTTATGACCTGGTGTGCATGGATACAACATTGCTCAATATATGTCTGGTGGTGCGGAAGATTGAGTGGAAGTGCGTAAGGTTGTACTTATCCTAGGTAACACTTGTAGTGTGCTACTGTCGTGTCCTTATCTGTTCGGGAATGGGAAGGTTTCTTCGAACTGATCTAACTTTTTGTGTTTCGGTGACCAAAGAACAGTGGACAATACTTTTTAAAATAAAAATAAAAATCGTTAATATTTTATGGAGTTTTACCTTCCTTTCATATGCTGTACACACCTGCATTCTATCATGAATTTGCAAGGGGATTCTCGTCTTTTGTCTGGGGTTATACCTATTAGACTTAAAACACAACAAATGTTTTAGACATGTTCCACATGCAGTGAGAGCGTATTGCGGTCTTAGAATTATCTTTAACACCAGAAGTGTTAAAGATTTGTCAGGTGATGGATGTTAAGTTGACTCTGATGACCTTAAAGTCCCTGGCAGTTGATAGGCTTAAAGCCTGAACAACAGGCGGTATATTACCTTTAAAAACTGTTTTTCACAGACGTAAGTTCAACGGTGATAAATGTAGGTGAGTCTGAGCTTTTCCCTTTAGCTTTGACATGAGCGTCTGAATCTGTGACATTATGAATGACTGAATAGGTCTTTTGTTGAGAGTTAAACATGGAAGGAATATTGTTATCAGAAATAGAAAGAAAACTTTTAATGTACAGCTGGACAAGTAATACTTAATGAAGTAAATGGTAAACTAAGATCTTGGATGTTGCTGCAGTGTAAAGGAGAATGGTGACATTAAATCACCTATGTGGTGAATTTTTTTTGTCAGACAATTATCCGAAATAATCTATATTTACTTTGCCTGGTATGATGATTGTCTTGGTAATGATGATGCAGAATACCATAATGTGTAATGAAGTCTTTCTTTATCCTAAACACAATTTTATAATATCAACCTTCTTTGTGCTCTCTTGTCTCCTGTTGTCTTTCCTTCAACTGTGGTTTGTTTTGCGATGTTTATTTTCATCTTCGACCTTAATTATATTTGTTGCCGTCTTTCTTTGTGTTATTCTTGCTTGCTATCTTAGAAAGAAAGGTAGAAAATAACTCAATTCATGATCATTACTTTCCAAACACACCAAATATCAGCCACCCTCCCAGCAGATAATTACACTTTTTTTTTTTTTCATTTCAACAGCGCCCTACGCTCTGATCTCGTATTCCTCAAACTCATCCACCAATTTCGTCCACGAAGATACAAAATATGCACGAGATTGTGAAATGGATACTGAACCTTAGTTTATTAAGTCACGAAATATCCTTTAATGTTATATACTTGGACTTTCGTAAAGCCTTCGACAAAGTTCCGATCTTAAAGATTGCTTTGTGAAATTTAGATGCACGACATAAGAGATCGACCTGGTTAGCGGACTTGATATTAGTGAGGAAATATGCAGTGGCATTAAATGGTGAAGCATTCGACTGGCTTCACGTGACGAGCGGGGTTCCACAAGGCTCATTCCTGGGACCAGGGCCAGAACCTTGCTATATGCTCAGAGCCCGTTAGGGCCCCGGCCGATAAGGGGAAGCCGTCAGACCCGACAGTTATTACAACAACCTTCAGAAAGCAGGAAAAGCTGTCCTAGACACCCTGAATATTCAGTGTCTTCGGGGGGTATGCCTCTAAGCCACCTCCACCCCACCCCACCCAAAAGAGAAAAAAATTTTGGGAGAGAGAGGCCCCAAAAACTAAGGCCCGGTCCTGCCTACGGCCCATATTTTCCATTATCTACCTAGAGACGAGACTCAGCAGTAGGATTTCAAAATTTGTCGATGACACGAAATTGGGAAATATATCGTAATTTACGAAAAGACTACCTGAAGATTCGAAGGAATTCAGATAAAATGATGGAGTGGCCGGAGACATGGCAAATGGACATAGACATATAAAAAGTAACGCACTTTGGCACCGAACATATAAATCACGAATATTATCTGTTTGGTATGTCATTATAGAAGTTAAAAGGGGGAAAAGAGCCCAATATGATTATCAGTAATGACCTTAAATACGAAACTTGGACGAGGAAAATTTAGAATGAATTCATTGAAATGCAACCCGACTTATCCCTTTTCTCGGGACTACGCTTTAGGTAGAAAGGCTTAAAGACCTATATTCTTTCTAGCTAAAAAGGGTTCAGACTCAGATGTATTTAATAGATGCTTTCAAGAACATATACGAAAAGTTCATCACTATACACTAAAGTTCAGTGACCAGAAATAATGTTATAAAGACAAAAGGAATGAGACGTTATAGCAACATGGATAAAGTTTTTTTTTCTCATTTTCAGATAGTTGGAATAGTGTAGTATTAAACTTCCTTTAGTTGTAGTAAATACAAAGACAATCATTACCTTTAAATTAAAGCTAGACATATACGTCAATGATATGTTATTAGTAGATTGTCCTGCTTCATGGGACATCAGACATTTAATCCCTTTTGTGTGTGTGTGTGTGTGTGTGTGTGTTCAACCCCAGTGCCGCAGTCTTTATACTGGTGGGAAACCCTTTTTCCTCTTACACTTTCTAAAAGACTTCCATGATAGCATATCCCCATATTGCATTGCGTTTAGAGTTAAATCTTCCATTAGTTGAGCCGCAGGGAGAGGTATGTTGGGAGATGCCTTCAGTTATATTAACCCGTTTCTACTACAAATTTAGACAAAGTCAGCATATAACCTTGTTGAGGATATAAGGCCTCCTCTTATCTGTCCCATGTAATTAGTCGATATTAGTATATTCGCTGACATGTTTGTGCGCTGGGGATGTGTTCGTCAGCTGGTGGCTAGACATAAGTCATTTGTAAACAAGAAGGAAGACACCGAACAGCTCAAGGAAAGATGAATGAATATAAACACTGAATCGTAAAGTCTCATGATACTGTGTCAGTACTGTTTGGTGAGACTGTGTATGGATCTATAAAGGAAGTGCAATGCAATTTTATCGCTAGAGTTTCCTCCCCTTGCTGGTATGGAATTTATTCATTTATAGGTAAGGGAGAGAGTTTTCTCTCGTGTGAGCTATATATACATCCATCCGGTGAATGTTTAGTTTTTCACATTATCACTATTAGGTTTGGAGAGTGAGTGATTTTTGTTGTGAGTGAGTCCCTTCGATAGTGATTATGTAGTGTTTAGAGTGCGACACCAGTTGTGGAACATATATATGAATATATTTTAGTGAACGATACTGAATAAGATGCTAGTAGTAAGGGTTATGTATATTTGGGGAAAGCTGAAGTTCATTAATACAAGAGTAAGCAAAATACTTGTAAAAAATATCTACAGAACCAATCAAAATTCCCCCAACTTCGCCCTGTCGCTAACACTCTAATGAAAATGTACTGATATTGAAATTAGGTGCTTTATATACAGTTTGCTATCCCCGGTGAACTATGTATATGTATACACAGTATTTTGCTTAATGAATACAAACTACCTAAATGTAACATTTGGGTGCTGCTGGGATCACATCGCCCCTCGGTATGTTGTCTGTTTCTTGACATCTTTTGCCACTCACATGCTACTAATGAATATAACTAGTATATTTAAACAAGAATATCGGACTACGAGAAACCTTGAATGTTACGAAGATTAGGTGAGATGTGTTACATATTAATTCATTAATTAACCACATTGTACTTGAAACACCACAATTACTTTAGTTGATATCATTTAAGAAAATCTGACACTCAAATTCGTACTCCCTATCTGTTATTGTATTCTCTAAATGCTATATTTGCATTGTAGAATGAAAGCTCTTAATATCCCAAGCTAAACTGAATGAATTCTTATAAGGTCATGGTAGTATATTAGAGAAAATATGGGGACAGTTACAATTAAAAGTGGGACAGTTACAGTTAAAAGTAGGTAATAAACAAGTGCAATGTAAACAGAATCTATGGAAACCACATCAAACCTCCTTAATAGTCAGATTAACATAATGTTCAGTATTCTAGTTCATATATACCAGGTATATATGAAAATCTTTAGCACTTTCTTCATGTGTTAAGGATAATTCTTGCTATATATGTGGCCCTTACAAAAATATTACAAATACAGTACTTTTTGTTTATATAAACATTTCACCATTTAATGAATATGTTTGTTTCAAATCCTTACATCCCTGTTTTCCATAGCCTTCCCTATTATCAACAGTTATTATTATATCTTAAAAAATGTATCCTAATCATGCTCCTTCAGTCTTCTGTTCTTAATGCTACCTCGCTAATGTGGGAAATGGTGAATATGTATGAAAAAAAGTATGTATG
>JAYMFT010211072.1:0-11509 GCA_038088735.1 Panulirus argus
TATGAAAAAAAAAAAAGAAAATATATATATATATATATATATATATATATATATAATGTATAGAATGGCATTACCAGGCTCCGCCTACATGTGGTTATGCCAAGGGATGGAAAGTCACATTCGGCAAAGTTGTATCAATTCAGTGGACGAAAAAGGAGTACTATCTCATCGGGGACATTCTAGCTCCGAAGAATCCATCACTTCCGTGCTGCAGGAACCCCGTAAAAGGTGTCCTTGGGTTATATGATGAAAAATTATATATTTATGATGAGGGTGTTCAGTATCCCTGGCCAGCGATGCAAATAGATAAGTCTTAAGGATGAGAAGGAACCCACAATACACAATGTAGTTCCATTTTGTCTCCTTGATGAGGCGACCGTCCTCCCCGTGCATCAGTTACCCCGGTCACCATATGAGAGACGGAGTCAGCGAGGTTCTTGCACAAATGTGGCCGCAGTCAGATGTCTGGAATGGAGTCGCCGAAGGGCATAAACACTTTTGGCCACCACAGGATCTTCCGCCACACGTCTTGTGCCGTCTGTTCAGTGGCTTCTTTGGTGTGCTCGTCTCCAACATCCCGCTCCCGACACAAGATAGCTCGAATGTTATTGGGTCATGTTACAGCACTTGGTAGACCAATTCAAAGCCTCAATCTCAGGCTGTTCTTGAGCCTATTCCCTCATGATTCGATTTGTGTGTATGGGACACAGATCTGATTGTGGTGGGAACTGAAGCTGTCATGGGTGGCGCGAACATCAGTGATGCGTTATGAGATGCAGCCATTTTCTTCTCCCGGCCAATTTGCCCATCTTGAGCCCCACAAAGATGTTCTCAGCTCGTCCTCTTGGTATTTCACTGTTGTATTGCTGTAGGTATCTTGTGTTGCAAGGCCTTCAACACTTCCTGTGTTGCAAGGCTTCCGACACTGCCAGTGTTGCAAGGTCTCCAACACTGCTTGAGTTGCAAGGCTTCCAGTGCTACCTGCCTGTTCCCACACGAAAGAAAAACAGTTCTGATTAGAAGATGGCGGTCCTCCAAGTCACACTTGACTACCGAGTTCTGTCTCGTGATCACCTGGCAGGCGAGCCTGTCGGTACACATTCGTCGGTCTCTCCGCCGCTGGTGGAATATGGTGATGATTTTCCTCTTGTGGAGACGCCGTCTTGCTGCGAGTGCGTGGCATGTCACACATCACCTGCACCGCAGATGTCAGAGCGCCGTCACCTGCGGCGGGAATGATGACCTCGTCCTCGTCACGTGTTGCATCCCGTGGTCGTCCAAAGCCATGCTTCGGTCCCGCTGCACCTTCCTCCTGCCAGATGTGGCTGGTGGATGATGTGAGAGTCGTGAGAAGATCTGTACTCATCACTGAACGTGAACCTGGTGTTCCAAAATTCTGGGGTCGTCTCGTCTAGTGCACTGCCACGACGGTACCTTCGTCAAGGCCAGATGACAAGCCGTGCAGGAGAGGCAGGGAATGTACGACAGGAGTCACATGAACTCACCTCCACACCTCCGCGCACAAATCTGACGATAGATGCGACGCAACCAACAAGAATTCGTCAGACAAACCTGATTAGGTTAATGGAGTAAGAACTGCACTTGCACCGTTGATAACATATTGGGTAAGAGAAAGTGTTGATTGATATTGTCGTTTTCAAGAAGTGTGAGAGAAGCTGCAACGCTCGCCTAACAGCCATGTGTGCCAAATACCTGGTAATAGTACTAGAGCAACTGTCATCAATCTTGCATAGTCAGCCATCCCCCCAGGTCGCTACAAGGCTGAATTATCCCAGGATGCTGTCAATAGGTAAAGGATCCCCACCTGATGCACTGCCCAGGAGAATCCTTGGAGTTTGTGTTTGAAATCAGTGACCCGCTTACGTATGTTTTCCACAGTTCATTATATAAGAGTTTTTCCAGACGTATTGAGAAAAGAAGTTGCCATATATTCTGTGAAATAAAGAAAAGAATAGATAAGAACGGGATGCGGTCATCTGTAACCTGGTATCTCTAGCCTCTGCTTTTGGATAGATAATAAAGGATCTAACAAGATAGCTGAAACGAGATTTGACAGCAAATTTTAAGGTCTTTCCTGTTTAGATTTTAGGTCAAATTCTAAAAGTGACTGACACAACTGAGTATGGTGTTTCCATGGCAACGATATATTTTAAGTATTTGACTTGGGCTAACTATTCTAATGCTCGGTGTTAGCATACGTTTCTCCTGGGTTATCGCCCATCACTCCTTCCCATTTTATTGAGAATATCATCTCAAAGTGCGGTCGTAGTGTCAGTGTCTGTAGCATTAGACTGTAGCTAAATCACCAGCGAAGTGTCATAAAGACCCAGTTGCTCTTCTAGATGTCTAACAGACTTCCCGAAGGTGCGTCTGTCTCTGCTGAGTTTGTTAGTGCTCTCTGGCATGTGGCAGGATTATAGGTAGTAGGCGAGGGAGCTGGTCTCTGGTAGATGGCAGGAGAGTGGATGGCGGGAGGGGGAGCTGGTCTCTGAACCGACCAATCACCTCTTGCTGGTGTATGTAGATAAAGAACACTTGATTAATTATTCCACGTCCAGTTAGTGAATGAATTATTTATCATATTGATGAGGCTGTGAGGATAAAGTAAAAAGTGAGAGACAGAAAAAACTACAACACAGGATGATGATATTAGGAATATTTGACGAATGATGGAGGAATTTGCATAATGAAGGTTAGGCAGCGGGAGCCGGGGGTTAGGATGGAGTAATTAACATGCTGGGACAGTGTTTACATCAGGTAGACGCTGGGTCTCTCATTACTCGCATGACCTTCCCCTGTACCGCACTCACCCACAGTACTGCATTCGCTTACCTGCCTTCGCATTACCGCACTCACCAGCCCACGCACTTACCACACTCACCTGCCCGTGTACTTTACGGCACTTACCTGCCACGCACTCTACTGCACTGATTTGCCTTCTGACGCATTCTGCACCACTCAACTGCTCACATATCTTTCGTCAGTGTTTATAACATGATCCGTTCTTATCGCAATGGTTGGTAACCCCAGCAAATGAGCAGGAGTGGCTGGGAACCCACAGCAAGTGGGCAGGAGTGGTTGGGAACTCACAACAGGCGGACAGGTGTGACTCGATACTTACATCAAGTGGAGAGGAGTGGCTGGGAACCAACACCAAATCGACAGGAGTGGCTGGAAACCAACAAGAAGTGGGCAGGAATGGCTGGGAATTTATAACATGAGGGCAGGAATGAATGGGAACCTACAGCAAGTGGTCAGGAGTGGCTAGGAACTTACAATTTGTAAGAGACTCAGTAGCAATGCGTCATTATCCGCCAAGCTGACACGAGCCCAGTTAAGATGGTCGTTACCTGCTGGAGATCATCCATTACATCTCACTTTTACGTTTCACAATAATTCATTTCTTTCATTTGTTTTGGACACATGAATAGTCTAAGCAGTGTGTTGAACCTGTTTTCACAAGCAAATGCAGCGAAGGCCAGGCGCATTGTTTGTGAAACAATATACGATTGTTAGTGGAAGTCCTAGTATTCAGGGGTGTGATGGGCCAGGCTGAGCCAAACAAAAGACGTACTCTTTCCAAACATGGCGTCAGCTGAGGACAACCAATCACAGAAAAGCTTTCCTTGAACACGTAATGGCCAGCATCTTTTCATCTCCAGTGTCTCGGGATAAAGTTGGAGCTGCGGTGATGTTGTGATTATTGTGATGAGTTTGGTGGTGCTATGCTGCTGTTGTGGCGGGTTTTCTGATTCAAAGGCACAATTGTGTTGCGTTTGGTGGAACTGTTATGATTGATGATGATGATGTGAGTGAGTAGTGGTGTTGTAGTGGGTGTACTGGCGTGGTGATCGTTGTGCTGGAGCCTTAAGGGATGTGGTGATATTCAGGCTGTCTTAGATGTGGTAGTGTGAATTAAGATACTTTGGTGGGTGTTGCGATCCTGTGGTGGGTGTTCTGTTACCATGGTGAGTAATGTGGTATGTAGTTTCTGGCTCAGTTGCCACAAACGCAGGCGCCACCGTCAGGAGGGTTGCACCAGCTCTCGCCTCTCGTGATGGCTTACTTTCTTCCCTTCTTTAAGACCCTGCACTTTGATGGTACGACCGTAGAAAATAATGTCCTTGGCCTTTGACCGGAGCTTTCAGGGTCAAGTCGAACGTTACCCCATCATACCCAGAGTCCGTGCCATCATGCTTAAATGACCTGCCGTCGTGCTCAACGGTCGTACTGTTGTGCTGAAAGGGTAACACATCCATTGCACCGTACATCTTAACTATGCCTCATGATATCAAGGATTCTTCTTTTTCATGTTCTACACACTTTCATAACCACATCCCTGCTATCAGTCATAGTTTCTATCTTTTTTATTATTAAGTTCGCCTGTCTTTTATTATACCACGGCACATTCCTTCGCGTGTTTATAACCTATTAAGATTACGTTAACATCACTTTATCATCTGCAAACAACAGCATCCCTTATTTCAAATACTTTTAATCTGACTCGGCGCCAGTCGTTGCTGGCCGTAACTTCCATCGCAAACTCCGTGCATCATAAGCTCAGGATACTACATCTCAGCTTGCATAGCCCCATCTTAATCCTTTACACAGGATACGAAGTGCAGGATCCCACCGTCCTCCGAGTAGAATGCAGAGGCAACGAACAAAGACGAGACAAATAAATGAAGCTTATATCATTATTATTTGCTATATCTTTGTGACATATCACCCCAACTTCAGCCTTAGTCTTCATCATATCATCGGTACAGAAGCAAAATATATTATCGGGAAAAAATGTAAGTGAATGTAAAGGTAGCACCTGGGGTTCCTCCAGGAGAATGAGGCGGTGAGGAGTTATTGACAGCCGCCCCCCAGGCTGGCTAGGCACGCACGCACGCACGTACGCACACACGCCCACCGACACATATTACTCTGGACTGAGGACTTGTGAGGGAAAATTGGAGATCTGTTATTTACCTGTGATAGAGTATTTCGTTTTATTGACAGCAGATCAGTGAGCTGACACATTTGATTTTTATTATGCTATATAGCTGGGGGATCGTCTTTGATGTCATGGGTTGCAGAAACTGGCAATATCCAGCAGGTATGTTCACTGGATTTTAATCTGTGAATGTGTTTATTTTCAAGGGACTAGTATTTTAAGAGGTGTGTAGCAACAGTGCAGTAAGTAACGATCATGGAAAACTAACAGTTGGTGATTGTTGTGGGTAAATGCAGGAAGGTAAGTCATCGTGCACTGGCAGCTACAGCTGGAACATGCTGCCTCCCTTGCATATGGCCCAATACTGTGCACATGACACACGAAATAACGCCTTTATGTACATGTTTGCTTGCTCTCGGCCCGTGCCAGGGGATTGACTAAAACATTATTCATCAGAATTTCTTTGTGAAAAATAGGTAAGGAGGAAAAAGAAGGTGCGTTGTATGTGGTGCGTCGGGGACGCTGGTCGTTGCCACCGGTTCCCGCAGTAGCCAAGTCACGACATGTGATGGATTTTGATGAATCTGGAGCAGAGTAGACGAGTTGTGCTGCGCAGGGTGAACGGCTGTGGTCGTATGGTCCACTCACTGGTGGTGGTCTTGTAGACCTTCCCTAACCCTGTGGGGTATACTGTTGTAGTCTGTTGTTTTGATGCTTCAGATAAAGAAAAAAATCTTGCGCTGGAGACTGGCATGTTCATGTAGGCTACAAGTGTCTCTCGCAATCCCTACCTTTGTAGCGTGACGGAACGACCCTTGAGCACAGAAGTAGACCTTTGGGTATGATGGGATAACCTTTTGGGTGATTCCTAAGGGTCAAGTCAAAGGTTCTGCTGGAATGTTGTACAAGGTGCTGCATTGACCGGCCAGCTAGATTGTGGCTCGGTGCATTGCTGGGACAGGTCAGTAAGATACGGCAGCAATGGTGACAACAGATACTATCATTTCTGCAACATAAATCTTCTCTGGTAATAACATGACTTGATCGTTATCAGCGACCAATTTCCTGCTCGTAATCAACACACACTAAGAGGGAGTCAAACCTGGACCTTACTGCTTACTGCAGGAAACTGAAATCGTTATTTTGTCACTCTTGATGGTTACAGAGTCATGGTGATGACATATCAGAGAAATCTTGTCGAAATGGATTAGGTTACTGATCTTCATGATATTTCGCTTTATGATCCCTGTTGGTCCAGGAACCGTTCTTGATCTATGCAAATGACTTGCCAGAAGGACTGGACTCATAACATGAATATGTTCGCGGGTGATGGCAAGGTCGTGAGTGAAATAAAGAGTGATGAGGATTGCATCATTTTACGAGGGGAACCAGACAAAACTCCATGGTTGGTCTGATGCTTGGTTTATGAACTTCAAACTGCGTTAACGAAGAGTAATGAGAATTGGACGTAATGAAAGAATGTCATGTAGCAAATAACATCTACCAGGAAATAAGCTGCAGGAACCCATGTGTGAAAGGAACCTGGGAATTGACATTTTACACAACCTGTCGCCAGAGTCTCATATTAGAAGAATTATGAGTAAGACAAATTGTATGCTTCCTTAAACTATAATTCGTAACGAAGTACATTGAAAAGAAAATATTTAGCATTATGTTTACCTCTCTCTAGCCATCCGTTCCTGTCTACTGTGATATTGCTGCCCTCTCTCTGTTGTACAAGTATCTTGAGCTGTGTGTGTGTGTGTGTGTGTGTGTGTGTGTGTGTGTGTGTCCTTAGCACCAGTGATTGGATTCGTGGGTCGCGTCTGGCTGCTACTTCTCATAGTTTCTATGTGGAGACCGGTCACACGAGGATAGACCGTTATGATGCCTCCTTCTGACCTTAAACATCAATGCTGTGAAGGTTACCTCCTTCTCTCGTCCTTTCTCTTTCCTTTAACCCTTAGTAAGAGTCAAGTAAAGAAACACCTGAGGAGGAGCTCTGTCTAATATGATTATCATCCTCACTCTCTGATTTCTTGTCAAATAAGATGACCATTATTAGGGTATGTTTCCTCGTGCCATGTTGGTCATCATAATGCAGAAATCGTATGAAAGGCTATAAATAGATGCTTCTCATATTTAGTTATCGAACTGACAGAGGCAAAAGAAAATGACAATGGTCAAAGGGGTAAAACAAAGATGGTATCATTATTCAGAGAACTGAGTTACAGTGAGAGGTTAGAGGTCATAAGATTGTCCTCCACCGTGTAACAGAAAAGAGTAATTTCATCACAGTCTGAAAGTTTTAGAACCAGTCGGATGATGTCAACAGTGTACATTCTTCATGAAAAGAAATTAAGCAAGAAACTTGTTGGAGAAGATGTAATGGATGAATAGAATGAAGTAAGTGGTGCAAGTTGACAGCATACAAGTTTTAAAGTGTTGTATGAAAGTAGAGGAAGCTTAGGAGATGGGCCCCCACCAGTGTAGAACTCCCTCCAGGTACTAAACAAACGGGTAATCAAAAACTTTCAGTTACACACACACACACACACACACACACACACACATACACACACACACACACACACACACACACACGGGCCTCCATGGTGCAATGGTTAGCGTTACTGACCATGTGTCAGCACGGGCCAGCCCAGGATCGGACCGACATGGGTTCAAATCCTCGTCTTGGCAGTCGACCTTTACCTAACCCATGTGCTCATCCTCCCTCGGGGGTGGTCGATAAATGGGTACCAGGTTTAGGATGGGGTGTGTGTGTTTGTGCATACGTACGTTGGAGTAAAAACATGATGCACGTATACAAGGTTAAGTGTAAAAGTTAAGTTTAGATTTCTCTCCCCGTAACAGACAAACATTAATCACACACACACATATACACGCACGCACACGTTCGTGTGCGCCATCTGTCAAGCAATACACAGACCAACATTAATGACGAACACACATCCTCTTGTGACACTCGGATTAATCCCACTCACTGTCGCATAAAACTTCACTTTACGCTCATGCATCACGCTGATGATTTCTCTTAAGCGCTTACAAACAGACGCACACCTGCGCTCACACTCATGCTTCAGCGATGCCACCTACGCTCCAGCGCTCACATGCACACACCAACACTCCTACTTACGCCAGTCTTTCAGCAATACTGACGCCCGCACCCACAAGCTGATCTACAGCTGTGCTGACGCCCACGGCATCTTTTACACTTACATTCACATTTACACTTGCTCTGGCACCTCCACTGGAAATAACCTCCATATTCACAAGTTCAGGCTTGCAGTCTCATCCCTCCTAACTTACCCTCCCTACAGCAGCCTTAATCTGTATCCCTCCCCTACACTGACTTACCCTTCCCACAGCATCCTAACTTACTCCCCTTACAATACCCTAATGATCCCTCCCAACAACACCGTAACTTTCCCTCTTCACAACATCCTACTGTACCTTCCCACAATACCTTAATCTGTCCTTCCTTAGCTTACCCTCAGAACAACGGCATAACCTATCCTCCCCAGAACAGCGCAACATTACCCTTCCCACATCATTCGAGCTTGTCCACGGCAGGATAATGATACCCCACCCACAACGGCCTCTCTTCCCCCAAACCTCTAAAATTCTCACATTTTTCCGTTATTGTGAGGGGCTTTCACTCAGAGTCTGCCGGTGGCAGGCAGTTTGGACGCTGCCCACACCTACCCCGCCCACAACACCCACTGCGCTTACTGCAACACTTGGCGTGATGTCCGACGGCATCACTGGTAGTTGAGCCGCCCAGTGCTGTAGTTGAGCCGGCCACAGTTATAGCTAGGTAGCCTGCAGCATCAGATCTGCAGCCCACAGCACCTTGTGGAAAGTCCAGAGAAGCAGCTGCGCAGCCCACAGCACCAGCTGGATATGCCATCTGGTCAGAATGCCGTGATAAAGCCTGATCATTTCACCACAACGATACTAGTCCCAGCACGTCAGCTCCTCACTCTAGAGAGGCGGATCACGTCCCTGCCATTTCTCTCAGAAACTTGACCTTTGATCTTGATACTTGTATTCCTCCACCGGTCAGTATCATCAATCCTCCTCTGGTGTCAGCTGCTAAATTGTATTCTTTTAGTATTTTGTTTGTTCTCGACACGTATATCCCACACAGTATCCAGGAATGGGGTTTATGCCCCAGGATTAACATCGATGCTTTTGAAAGTTTTCCCTAAATTTTTCTTTCCACAACTGTGTTCTCTGGATATCCAGAGAGCTACCTTTACGTAGCTCATTCCCTATAAAAGTGGCATTCTGTCCCTGGCAGCAAACTAGAGACCAATAGTTTTCACCTCAGTCATTTGCCCAAGTCATGGGAACTAACCTAAACTTACACCTTCCTCCAGTTTGAAAGGCATAATCAGACGCAGAATGAGTTTCTTCTGGGCCGTTTTACTGCACGTCTTTCTCTCCTTACAGCCGTGACTGCTCTAGGTAACTTCAGTGAATCGTTTTCTGTTGACTGATTTGCCACAGTTTCCACTTCTTTCCTGCAGACTACCTTCATGTTCCTTCTGTATCCCGTTCGGTTTTCATCGCCAATGCTCGCTGATGAAACTCTAGGGTATTGTACATGAACTCAAGAACCAACGATGCCTTTCATACCAGTATCTTTCCAGCCGTATATCATCATCAGCAACATTTCAGTTGCTGCCTCTCCTCACATGTACACTTATGAACTACCTAAAATATTACTCCCAGAACTTTGCCTTGTTTTTCATGTTCGTCTGTGTGTCTCGTCCTTTCCGCAGCTGATGCCGTACCAAGCCTTCTTTACCGTTCTTACTCTCAGGATGGTTGCATCCCGGGTCCTCCTAAACCCCATTGTCCAATTCTCGTATAAAGCTCCATCATCGACCGGGCCCTCACCTCCAGCCTTCCTCCCTTTATGGTCATCGTTCAGTGTCGTCTCTCTGTCATTATTACACTGCCGCTCTCATGGTCGCTCCTCAGCGGTGTGTACAGATCTGACCCTTTTTTAAGAGGCACGTTTCCCACTTCAAAAACTTTAAGACTCCCCTTGACTCCCTATTTCTTTTTCCCCTTGGCACTTGCTTCATGTTTTCTTAAGGGTCTGGCCAAGAAGAAGGCCTTTGTTCATGGCTGGAGCCTTCCACTGAAAAAGGACCATTGCGCCTCATGTTTAGATATAAAGCCTCTACTCGCCACTGTTCTACTGGACTGCCATTGCTGAAACTCTTTATATAAATATCATTTTTCCTATCATACTACATTTCTTTCAACTCTCATTTACGGATCTACCTCCCAACACATGTTTTTTCTTACTCATAACCTGTGTACAGGGTCAGCCTCAGTGGCATGATATTCTCATGTAAATGTACATTGACCCTTCTCATCTACAGGAAGAGAAAGAACCAAACTGGTGTCAGGCAGACACTAATTGCCACACCTACACTGACTTTACTCATGTGTTCATATGTGATGAATTACCTCAGTGAAGTTACAGAGCAGTGTGAGTGTAAACCCAGAATGTTTGTCTCCCAACACTCATGCATGGGGTATACTTACATGAATTCATACAAACATAAATATGTATGGGTAAATGAATGTATGTGACACACATACATACACACAGTAAAGGTATCTGACACTTTGCCACATAGAAGGCTGGTAAAGAAACTGGGTCTTCAGGCTGGAATAGAGGGAATACTCCTTTGATAGCGAAAGGATCACCTTAATGGAATGGAAGAAAGTACACGCATCAGGGAAACGTTTTCGAAGTGGTTTAGGGTCACCGATGGCGTGCCGTAAGGTTCTTTTGTGGAATCTTTGCTAGACTCCTGTCTGGATGTCTTTGTGGAAATCATGAACGAGATGATAAGTGAGGAGGATTGCATCGAGTTACAAGGGGACCTAGACAAATTCCAAAGTTAACCTGCAAGGTTGGTGAGGTTTAACCTTTCAGTGTAATATGGATGGGACGCAGTGAAAAATGGCTTCATTGTAAAAATTAGCTAATAGGTAATAAGTTTCAGTAATCTGTGTGTGAGAAGGATTTAAGAGTTGACATTGTCCTTAACCTGTTGCCAGAGTCCCACTAGAACAGTAGAGAGAAAAAAAAAATTTAAATACTTTTATGTATGTGTATGAGGAGATGTTCTGTAAGCTGTACAAATCTTTCATTAGACCAAAACTAGAATATTTTGCTCAAGTTTTGACACCACACCGAAAACAAGCACACATAAAAAAGAACAATGACGATGGTCCAGATGAGAGCAAGCAAAGATGGTACCGTAAATATGAGAGCTGAGTTACAGGGAAAAGCGATAGGGCTTAGATTTGCCCACAAAGGAAAAGAGAACAGCGAGGGGCGTTCAAGAGATGGGGCTCCACAAGCGTAGAGCTCCCTCTCTGTACATTGCAAATAGGTAATCAAACACACACGTACACACACACACATACAGCGAGAGAGAGAGAGAGAGAGAGAGAGAGAGAGAGAGAGAGAGAGAGAGAGAGAGAGAGGAGAGA
>JAYMFT010211083.1:0-11509 GCA_038088735.1 Panulirus argus
ATGAGCACTCCCTGCCTGGCTCCTTCTTCTGTTTCCCCTTTTAGAAATTGAAAATACAAGAAGGGGAGGGTTTCCAGTCCCCCGCTCCCACCCCTTTTAGTCACCTTTTACAACATGCAGGGAATGCATGGGATGTATTCTTACACCCCTATCCCCAGGGTGTATATATATATAGGAGGATGGAAGGAAGAGGATACAAGTGTAGGGGCCTAGAGCAAAGAGGGAGGTAAGAAGGGAAATAATGAGGCTGAAGGTAGGAAAGACACTTGGAGTGGATGGGATTACAGCTGAAATGCTGAAGTATGGAACAGAAAGTGTAATAGAGTGGATGCATCTTATATGTAATTTGGCATGGAAACAGAAGGTTGTGCCTGAGGACTGGGTGAAAGCTATTATTGTTTCTTTATTCAAAGGTTAAGATGCTAAGGATGTATGTAGCAGTTATAGGGGAATAAGTCTGTTAGGTATACCAGGAAAAGTGTAAGAATGTTGATTGATAGAGTGATGGAAGTTACTGAAAGCAGAATAGTGAAGAGCAAGGGGGCTTTAGGAAAGGTAGGGGATGTGTAGATTTTTGTAATGAAGATGATCGTGGAACAGTATTTAGCGAAAGGTAAGAAGTTTTATGCAGCTTTTATGGATCTGGAGAAAGTGAATGACTGATTCAAGTAGGATGCTTTGTGGAATGTTTAAAGGATGTATGGCATAGGGGGACAACTGTTGGATGGTGTAAAAGCCTCATATAGAGGAGCTAATGCATGTGTAAGAGTGGATGGAGAGCTGAGTAAAGTTTTGCGATACATGTAAGTGTGAGGCAGGGCTGTGTGATGTCACCGTGGCTTTTTGATATGTATAAGGATGGAGTGATAAGAGAGACGAAAGCAAAACTAGCAAAAAGGGGTGCAGAGATGGAGTGTGGCAGTGAGATATGGTGGCTAGTGGCAAGTCTGTTTGCAGATGATACTATGTTGTGTGCAGAGAATGGAGAGGAGTTGCAGAAGGTTTTAAGTGTGTTTTATGTTGTGTGTAAGCGGAGATTGAAGGTAAATGCAAGTAAGAGTAAAGTAATGGCGTTTGAAAGGAAATGGAGGGAAAGTATAGATTTTGTAAAACCATATAGAGTGAAAAAACAAGTGTACAAAATTGTGCTGTGGATATGGGGGGGAGAGAGAGAAGAAGAAGAAGAAGAAGTGAGGGAATTTAAGTATTCTGGGAACTGTCTTGGACAAGTGTGATGTTATGGAAGGAGAGATAAGGAAGAGAGCAGTACAGGGTAGAAGAGTCACTGGGTCCCTTAATAGAATAATGAAGGGTAAAGGTATAAGTATGGATGTGAAGAGAGGATTAAGGGACAGCATAGTCCTCCCAACCCTAACCTATGCAGCCGAAACATGGACATGGAATGAGGCACAGAGGTTAAGAACCCAGGCTGTGGATATGAGTTATTTGAGAAGAGCATGTGGTGTGACTAGATGGAATGAAAAAAGAAATGAAAGGGTGTATGAGGGATGTGGTATGGTAGGGAATGAATTGTGCAGTGGTAGAGTGGGGGAAACGTAATACTTAGAGGTGGTTTTGGCATGTGGAAAGAATGCAAGACTGGGAGTTTACAAGGAGAGTGTATGATAGTACAATTAAAGGGGTTGATGTGAGTGGAAGACCATCTGTGAATGACAAAGAGGGTGGAGGAATACTGGAGGGAGAGAAACAAAGGAAGAATGTGTGGAATGGTGTATGCAAGGGAGGCATGTAAGGACTGGGATAAGTGGAGACTTTTGCTGTGGCCACCCCCTTGATGGGAGTTCCCAAAGGGAACAGGCATCAGTGATATAGATAGATATATATCTCACCATTTAGTTTTGCTGCATGAACATTTATTTATTTAATAAATTTCACCACTCACATAAGCAACATGTTACAAGACTCATGGTTCTGATGAAACATCACTGTATGTGCTTAGGCAAACCTCTTGAAATACAGTTCAATATGTTGCTGGAGAAAAGTAAAGTGCCAAGGAAATGGAAAAGAGTAAACGTTATACCTAATATGTAAGAAAGTAGACCACGAACAGGCTTTGAACTACAGACCAGTCACTGATGAGTGTGGTCTTTAAAGTTCCAAAAAGGATAATCAGAAAGCAAGTGGAAGACTTACTACAGAGTAGAAGTGACCTAAGTGCAGGAAAGTATGGTTTTTGGGGAAGGAGGTAATGTGTAACAAACCTCTTAGATTTCTTCTGAGAAAGTGAACTCTGTCTTAGACAAAAGGGAAGACTGGGTGGATTGTTTGTATCTGGACTTCCAGAAAGCACGTGACACTGCATTGCATGGGAGGCTAACTAAGAAGCTGGATCATGAGGCAGGAATAAGGAGACTTCTTCAACAGAGATAAAATTATCACAATACGAGCAAATACAGGATGCATATTGAAAGAACCTTCTGAAGATGGATTGAGGTCACTAGCAGAATGCTAGAGGGTTCTATTCTGGAACCTTTAGTCTTGCTGAAAAATGTAAATGACTTACCAGATGATGCAAAGGTCATGAGGGAAGTGAAAAGTGTGAAGGATGTATCAACTTGCATGAAGACCTTGACAGACTCCACGGTTGGTATAATACATGGCAGACAAAGCTTAACCTGAGTAATGTAATGAAGATTGGTCACAGCAAAAGAAGGCCTTGATATAATTGTCTACGAGGAGAAGGAAACACGTGCAGGAATCTGTGTATTATAAAGACTTGAGTCAAAATTGTCTCTGTCACCAGATTTCCAACTTAAGAGAATATTTAAGGAGACCATCTGTTTGGTAGCAAATATTAGAACTGCATTCAAGTTCATGGATAAAGAATTATTTGGCAAGCTGTTCGCATGATACTTAAGAACAAATCTAAAATGTTTCTTAAGTTTGGTTACAACTAAATAAACACCAATAGGTAATAGAGAAGTTCCAATGGAGAGCAACAAGTATAGTACCAGTATTAAGAGAGATGAGTCACAGGGAATGACTTGAGGCTTTAAATTTGTCCACTTTGGAAGAGAGTGGAGTTGAGGGGTGATCTGATCACAACTGAGTTTTTAAAAGAGATCAATGATGTGGAGAGTGAACAGTTCCTCGAGAGATGTAGGGATAGAGCAACTAGAGGATATGACGAGGATATGACATGAAATTAAGTAGAAAACTTGTTAAAAAGTACTTTTATAGTATAAAAGTAGTGATGAATGGAACAGAGTGAATGAAGACCTGGTTACTGTGAGTGTACATAAATTTAAGTTGTATGGTGAGAGAGTGTTCAAAAGTTGGGGCCCCAAGTGAGTTGAACTCCTTCCCTATACAGTAAAAATAGGTAATCATTATATTGATGTATTCTTTTTCTGTTTCATACATATTTAGCATTTCCTATGTTTAGCAAGGTAGTGCTATGAACAAAATAAATAGTCATATTTATTCACATGCACTTTTTAGCTGTTATGTATAATACAGTGAAACCAATCATGCTCTAAAGACCTTCCCATGGTCTCCCCAACCACTTCATATACCCTGGTTCAGCCCACTGACAGCATGTTGTTCCCTTTATACCACATTGCTGTAGTTTGCTCAGTTCCTAGCATGCCTCACAACCCTTTTGCATGTTCAGGCCCCAACCTTTTCCCCCCCCTCACCCATCCTATGGCTTACTTCAGCTCCCATGACTCCATTCACTGCCATGTCCACTCCCAGGTATCTAATATACTCCACTTTCTCCAGGTTCTATCCATGCTTCACTGCTAAATCTATAATAACGTTGTTTTTACAGGCATTTATTCTCAACTTTCCCTTCAAAATACAGGAGAAATTCTCATTGTAAGGTCAGTGGAGTTATGATCATTTTTACCCAGTTGCTGTTGGGTTGTTTTGATATTTTTAATGGTTGGGATGGGAGCTTTTCTTTTTGTAGTCCGTACAGGTTGGATGGGTTTGATACAGCTGTGGTGCTGAATTGTAACTCACGGATGAGAGATCTATAGTAGCAAGAGGTGACAGTGCCAGGGATAGTGCAGTAAAGTAAAACTTCTATTATCCATAATCTGAGATAATGTTCAAACCAATATTTTTCAATTTGGGTTGGCCACCTTCCAGTATCTGAAAAAATGAAAAAAAAAAGATGCATAAAAATATTTCAATTCGTGTGCATACCATGCCACAGTCATTAGTGAACTCCTGACCTGGTGTTTTGTGGTGCTGTTGGTTATCATTTTCATGTGCTCTCTGGCATGGTGTGGTTTATTGGTCTTAAACATTTGTGTATTTTGTACACCCTTGATTACTATTGTGGACAATGGCCCATTTCAAGCACAGTCAGCAATTGCCTGACAGCTACTCAAAGCCATTTAGGTCTCACACAAAGCACAAGAGGAACGTCTTAAGCCTCAAAAAGAGGATGGAGTTATGCACAAGGCTGACTAACAGTGAATCCAAGGCAGCACTTATGAATGGCTTCATTGTCAGTAGGATGACCATCTACGACATCACCAAGCAACATAGGAAGATTGAGGCATTTAGTAGTGGTTATTTGCTTACATATATCAGTATTTCCTCTATGTAAAATATTCATAAGTAGGTAAAATATTTTAGAATGTGTGTGTGTGTGGGGTAGAAAGTGTACCAATACTTCAGTGAAGGCTGGCCGTTGGAGTGAGTGTGGGTACTGAGTGGTGTGTGCCACATCCCACCAGCAGGTCAGTCTCATGGTTACCACTGTTGTGTGTGGATCTGTTCTATATGTGTGATTTGGGTTTATCTGATAATGTGATGATGTAAATTTGGCATCCAAATGTCCAGAAATATCTAGCCCAGAATCAGCAGTTAAATGGTAAAGAACCACTCTGATCTAAGAAATGAAGTTAGAAATCTTACAGTGCACTGGTGCTGGTGTGGACACATCAATGCATTAGAAAGTGCATCAAAACTTCAGTGAGGGTAGGCATAGGTCCTGGGTGGAGCATGCCACATTCCTGCTAGCAGAGCAGTCTTGCACTTTCTATCACTGAGTGCAGATCTGTGCTACTTGTGTGATTTGGATATACCTACTACTATGATTTTCCTACAACCTGTTGTGTTTGTTTGTTAATACAGCATACAACCATCTAACAACATCTCCTACCCCAGAAACAGCAGTTAAATGGAAGAGAACCCCTCTGACCTTAGAAACAACATGCTGATGCTGGTGAGGTGGCATTGGTGTTTGGGTGTGCTTCCAGCCTGGGTGAATCTACAATCTGCAATAGATGGGAGAATGCAGAAAAACTTTGAAGAGCTGTGGTTCAATACTGCACTGTCTGACAAGGTAACCACAGGTCTAAAGCTCTGAAGATTTATAAGGGTTTATGTAAAGAAGACAATGTAGCTACGCCAGAACTGTTTCAAGCAAGTATAGGTTGGCTAGATGAGTTTATTCGAGGTTAGAGGCTAATAAGAAGGTAACGGAAGAATCCACAAGTGCTCTATGTAATTTCTCTGTGCAAGGTTTTCCCAAAACATTAACCGTGCATAAAGGAAGGGATGGGCAATTTCTGACTAAAACTCAAACAACCTAATATAAGAAGAAAACTCAAACCATATTTTTAATCAAAATGGCCAATTTCCCCAAGCATTTTGGATAACATAAGTTTTACTGTAGTTTCACTATTCCTCATTTAAGCATACCCTTCCTCCTCTCCTTTTTTTTTTAAGGGACCTTGAGCATAACTAGTATAATTGCTCTTAATTTAGATTAATGCTAGTGAGAAAGGATGTTTTATAAGAGATGAAGTATTTTCAAGATTATGAAACTGCTATTGATGCAGTAGTATTTAAGATGAGGAGAGAGAGGGGAATAGATAAATGGGAGAGGAAGACATTGTAAAGAATGAAGTAAAAATAATAATAAAGGTTATCGAAAAATGGAAAAGCTGGAAGCATGGATGAAGTGGCAAGTGAGATGGTGATGAGTGATGGTGAAATTGCTGAAGAGTTGATATTTATGTAAGCACGAAAAAGTTTTCAGGTGCCTGATGACAGGATGAAGGCAGAACAAGTTATTGTAAGAATTAGAGGAACAAGTCTTCTTACCATAGTTGGCATGCTGTGTGGTAGGATAGTGACTGCCGGTTAAATCTCTCAGGAGAGAAAGGGGGTAAATCCCTCTTCCCTCATTGTGCACAGGGGAGATAAAAGAAATTTGTTACTCAGTTATATTATGGCAGTGAATAAAGTACACTTCTATGATACAGAATTGTGGAACTCATTTAAATGCCCTTGATTACACCATTTCCATAGGTCACTGCTGAGTCCATAATGCCAGGGCTGCTAGACAGGAGTACAGTAATGCATCTTTTCTCTCCTGTCACATCATTGCAATGTTAATTGTGTTAGCAACTTTAATTGTTCGTATTACCATATTTTTTCACATGATCAACTGACCCACAACTGAGATGAACTGGGCACCTGCTGGTGATGTTCATTCTCCAGTAAATGTTTACAAACTCTTCAAATTTGTGATGTTATTTTCAGTCATAAATCATATCACTTAACTATAAAATTATATACTTTTTTTTTGAAGACCATGACAATATGTCTGGTTGGAAAAGGACATGTGATGTAGCAATATAAGTCATGGTCAACCTTCAAAGCCACCATACACTACTCTTATAAGGAATGGGAACCATGACATACATCATTTTAACTGTCATAAAAAGCAGTTTGAGATTTTTTTTTTCATTTCTGTGGGTTTGACAATGTATTTATCATAGATTCATACACATACATGTTTTGAATGCCAAGATCATCATAACTGATTCATTGAAGTGTAATAGCAGTTTAAACATATGAATGAGGATCACAGCTGTGGTATCTTTCTGTCCCCATGTCAGTAAAGTAGGCACAGTTTTAAAGATGCCAAGTTTAAAAGATTAAGAGTGGGCCTACAGAGGACGGGTTAAGAGGGTAAGTGTATCATGACTTGCTGAAGATCAAGGTGAGTTTAGAAAAGCAAGAATGTGTGTAAACTTGATTTTAAGAAAAGCTTTGAAAAAATGAAGAAAGTGTTATGCAGCATCTATGGATTTAGAAAAGTGACAATGTGAATATTTAAGTTTCCTAGGAAGTTCCAACTATGTATAGTGTGCATGGAAGGCTTCTGAATGCTGTAAAGACCTTTGATAATGGATGTTATGCATGTAACTTAATTTGATATGGTTTATAATGTTAATATAAACATGTATCTCTGCTGTCTAGCACAGAAATTTATTTTTGCAATATACTGTACCATTCTTTTTCTTGTACCTAAGCAGTATATGAACTGGAAAAATGCATGAATAATCAACCCACCCATCTGTTACAAATTTAATCTTACATAGATAAATCTAGCAAAGGGTCCCATTGGTTTTCTTATCCTTTGCTGTGCTTGATACTGATGCTTAAGAATGGGATTAGCTGAAGATTAGCCATGTCAGTCATTCAGGATCAATGGATACAAGTTTTCTAAGCGTATGAATGGCAAAATCTTTGTTGCCAATTATTTGACATTAAGGCACTTGCCCTGCTTTTAGCATAATAATTCAATGGATGTGTATCAAGAGTGGATGTAATGCTCATGTATACAAATATGTCTTATAATTTGAAACATTTCAGTTTCCTGCTTATAGTTTGCAGCCTGATTAGAGGCTATTCAGGTGTGTTCTGAAAGGCTTTTATTTAAGATTTGTCATTAATCATAATGTAAAAGTAAAGCTCTGGTATCTATATGTATAATGGCAATATAATTTTGTGTATATCTTTTTTAATCTATATTGCCTCAAGCAAATTATTTTTGTATGTGTGATACTACATTGCTACTCTTGAAGATGTAACTTTTCATGTAGAAAGTATATTGTAACAGAGTGATAATCTAATAAACAATGTTATCACCATTTTTTTTTTATATAATGAATTTGTATTCATGAAATGACTTTGACGTGCCATCAGTGAACTGAAGCAGGACATGTGAAGCGTCTGGGGTAAACTATGAGTGTGGAAAGGGAGCTGTGGTTTCGGTGCATCACATGAGAGTTAGAGGTAGATGTGAGCAGATGTGGCCTTTCTTTGTCTGTTCCAGGTGCTACCAAGCTAATGCATGAAACAGCAATCAAACATAAAAACATAAAAGTCAATTTTCTTTATTATTTTTCTTCTTAAAAATATTTATATGTGCGCCACTTACCTCTTATTTAAGATAACTAAGTAAACAGATGAGAAATTTTTTTATTACACCGTGTTGTTGTTGTGATCAGTTATGTACTGGATGAAGAATGCTATATGAAATAAGACAAAGGCTAACACTGATGATTAATTTGATATGCTTTCATTTTCATTACGGCTTTAGATAAAAGTACCTGAATCATTCATTAATGATATAAAATTAGTGAATTAGAATTATTAGGGACTAAATTTTATGAGTTCTGAGCTGTCTTAATGTTCTTACTTACATGGATCAAGCACATCCAGCCTCTCAAATTCACTCACCCAAGTATCATCAACCTATGACCAGACTGCCAAAGTGGAAAATGGCTACCATACACATAAAAGAGCTTCTTTAGTATTCACTTTGCATGTAAAGTTCATTTATCAAATGAAACTATCATCTTTATCCATACTTCTATCCTCACTCATAAAGTTCCTAAAGCACTGTAAAAGTTCATTCCCCAAGCATCCTCACATGAAAAGCCTCCAACTTTAATTATTTCACTCTGCATTTCATTTATTTCATACTACTTATGCATGTACTGCACCTTCATTTTTGTTTGAAAACAGTGTTAGCTATATTGAAATCTATGAAAGACACCAATTCAGTAATTTTAGGTTGTATTTACTTGATCCACCTTAGGTATATGGAAATAAAGTTTGAAACTAAATAGATAAACATAGATAAACGGTGATAATTTTCCTGTATAGTTAGGAACATTGTAAAATAAATTGCATACTTATACAGAAGAAAGTACATAATTTTTTCTAATACTATGTAAGGTAGAATGATTGTGATGAAAGATTAACACTGTTTGTGTCTGTCATCATTTATAACCTTTGTATTTCCTTCTTTATATACAATAAATCCAAATACATTTACGTGTACATTTCATTTTCCTTATCCAGTGTCCTGTCCACTACACCATGCTATTTATTTCTGACATGATTTCACAGATTATGAAATCTTTCACTGTCTCTGGTAAGTATTTTTCAGTGAATAAATAATGTGTAATTACCATCTCATTGATGGGTCATTTCTATTGCCATCCCATCGAAGATGAGGAATTTATCCCAATGTTTCCACTACCACCTCAATGCACTCATTTTTTAAAGAGTGGCTACAGCGCTTAGAAAATATTTGCTGAAGTAATGTGCTTAGAGGTATGTTTAATTCATGATGATTTTACTTTGAAACAAGACTGAAAAGAAAACAAGACTGAAAAGAAAGAGGCTTGGATACTGGCAGTTACCAGAGGTCATTGCCATGAATATTTGTGTACAATGATTCTCTTTTTTTAAGACAGCCTCTGAATCCATCAGGACCTGGGGTAGGGTGTATCAAACATTGGAAACACTTTCCTTTATGAGATATACATGGCCTTTTATTTCTACTTGGAATAATTTCAAGTGAACCACCAGTAAGTTCAAGCAACACATTTATAAAGAGAAAGTGTACTATATAACTCAGTTTTTTCCACTTTTTCAGGTCTTCAGGGCAAGTACAGATTTGATAATGGTCTGATGGTGCGAGAGGATAAAATGAGTACTGGAATGAATAATGCATTTATAATGTATCTTCAAAACATACTTTCTGTTCAAGTTTAGAGGCTTTGAAAAAGAGTATGGAATTTCACAATCTTTGAAGACAAGTGTACCCACAGTTCATCAAGTTGTTTCAATTAACCCCTTAACTCTGGACTTAGGTTTCCTTTCTAACCCTGTGATTTCAAGTTTCTCGTACTGTTTAAAAAGGTAGCAATGCAATTTCAATAATATTTTTTTCCAAATTTGATGGTCATTTGCCATGTTGCAAAGAAAGGTTGCATCCAATTGCAACCATACCCTAGGTTTGAAGATGTTTCAGCACAACATGCTCAAATGTGTGGAATTAAGGTCTGAATGTCAACTGAGCTGTGATTCATTGATATCTTTCTATTACATCAATATTGTAAAAGTTTCCAAATTGCCAGCCACACTAGTCACATGTGATATCAAAGTACAGTGGGTGTTGCACTTTACCTCCACTTTTGCTAGAAACTTTCAGTGCTCAAACAGTCGAAATCCATAAAACCACTCACCACACAATCCACAGACATACAGCAAAAGACACAGATCATCATCAAGTAATTCAGGATTGTCATCTATGATGTTCCCTTAATCTAGCTAAAAGCTGCTCACTTTCCTTTATAGAAAACTCATGAACTGTGTCCCCACTGACATAACTGATGGTAAGAGGAAGTTATTGCACATTGTCACCTTTGCAACCACCCAGCCTCAGTGAGAGGCCTCGAAAGTAAGACGTTAGAAACTCATTCCATCATCATCCACCTAGAGGAGGTGCTTGACTCATTTAAATATATATGTTTAGAGGAGTCACAACTTGAAATGGGGTTGCCAAGCTATTTTAAATGGGTTGCCAAGGGTGTCCAGTAACATACTCTCCAAACTTACCTTTAATGGTCCTGCACTGGCAATGCCAAGAGCGATGGCAGAGGCAGCCACTTACTTCTATCTGCCAACTGCTAAATCTAAAACACTCACTCATAGTGTTACCAGGATCACAATATCAACCTCTACAAAATAAATCTGTATAGCAACAAAACTGACTCTTCCTATGCAAGTACATAATGTGTTTGCAGAAATTTCAAGCATCAGTAAGCTGTATGACCAACTCATTGATAGTATGATGAGACACCACACTAAAATTTCAAAAAGCAATACGAATCATTAAGTACCTTTTGGTTTAGTGCAAAAACAAGCCAGTTCTGGGAGGTGAAGCCCTCAGGATTCTCCTGCCCTTTACTACAGCCTACTTGTTAGAGGCTGGATTTTCAACACTTACTGTCATGAGGATAAAGTTCCATGAGATTTTGTGACCAGAATATGACTTACAAGCCAGCCTGTCTTCAAACACATCATGTTTTCAGGAACTTGATAAAGCAGTTCAAAGCCAGGTTCTCATTAATAAGCTCCTTTTTTTTCATATATAGCTCTACAGGCAGTTTCACTCAGAAAGCATTTTATTTTTCTAAGACAGGGGCAACTGAGGCCATCTCATTGACGATATATAAATATATAATGTGAGAAATATATAAACAGATAGATTTGTATGTAGCATTTATGGATCTGGAGAAGGCATACAATAGGGTTGACACAGAGGCTTTGAGGAAGGTCTTCAGAATTTATGGTGTGGAAGGTAATCTGCTGGAAGCAGTGAGAAGTTTTTATCAAGGGTGTAAGGCATGTGTACGAGTAGGAAAAGAAGAGAGTG
>JAYMFT010211094.1:0-11509 GCA_038088735.1 Panulirus argus
GGTTACTAGAGAGACCACGAATGTTGGTATAGTGAATAGAAAAAGAGGAAGGTCTCACAGAGAGGGGAAACTCATGGGAGGGGCTGGTATTACTATTGCTAAAGCCCTCCCCCTCATTGGCAGAAGAGTCAGGCTGAAACCCAGAGATTCTCAGCACCCCATGATGCCGGGGACTAGGGGCCACAGATTGGACGGACACTGTTATCATGAGCTTATAAATGTTATAGAGCGGATAGGAATTGGCAAGAGTACTTTTGTCAAAAAAAGTAATAATAATAAGCAAGGTATGATTAGGTGTGTGGTGCTTGTAAGATGGTAGGACTAGCCTGGTAGTCCCGTTTTGATGAGACGGGAAGTAAGACCAGCAGTCCTGACATGGAGAGTGTAGGATGGTTCCGAATACCACTTTAACACTCCTCAGTCAAGACAGTAGTACCACCCTGGGCAGCTCTTGTCAACAACCTACTACCTATACTGGGGTCGACGTGCTGTCAATGGACTGAACTAGGGTATGTGAAATGTCTGGGGAAAACCATGGAAAGGTCTGTGGGGCCTGGATATAGAAAGGGAGCTGCGGTTTCGGCGCATTACACATGACAGCTAGAGACTGAGTGTGAGCGAATGTGGCCTTTTTCTTCTGTTTCCTGGCGCTACCTCACTGACGAAAGGGGGCGGTGATGCTATTTCCTGTGGGGTGGGGTGGCGTCAGGAATGGATGGAGGTGAGCAAGTATGAATATGTACATGTTTATATGTGCATGTGTATGTATGTATATATGTATGTTAATATCATGTATGTATTGCACATATAAATATGTTCATGTATGTATATATGTGTGCATATGAGTGGATGGGTCTTTCTTCATCTGTTTCCTCATGCTACCTCACTGACGCGGGAAACAGTAATCAAGTATAAAAAATATAAAACAAATATATATAAATGGAATAAGGGAGAAAATTCTACCTGCGTTCCCTGCACGTCGTAAAAGGCGAATAAAGGGGGCTGAGGGGACAACCCCCCCTCCCCATTTCAATTTCTAAAAGAAGGCACTAAAGTCCTAAGGCAGAGTGCTCCTCCCTCTCTAAGGCTTAGGCTGGGGAGTCTAAATGTGTGTGGATGTAACCGAAATGAGAGGAAAGGTAGAATGTTTCAGGAAAGAAACCTGGATGTCCTGGTTCTGAGCAAAACAAAGCTAAAGGATAAAGGTGAAGAATGGTTTGGAAATGTCTTTAGGATTAAAGCCAGGGGTTGGTGAGACAATAAGAGCTAAGGAAGGAGTAGCATAACTCCTGAAGAAGGAGTAATGGGAGTGTGTGACACAGTGTAAGAAAGTAAATTCTAGACAGATGTGGGTAAAACATTAAGAGGATGGTGAGGGCTTGATCATTATTAGTTCTTATGTACCTGGAGACAAGAAGAATTATCATGACAGGCAAGTGTTTTGGAAGCAGTAGAGTGAGCGTGTCAGCAGTTCTGATGTAAGAGATTGGGTATTAGTGATGGGTGATACACGTGCAAAGGTACGTAATGTGGCTGCTGAGGGTATAATTTAGGTGCATGGGGTATTCAGTGTTATGAATGAAAATGACGAACAGCTTGTGGAGTTGTGCTGAAAAATGCCTAGTAATGGGGAACGTAAGTTTAAAAAATAGGGATATACACAAGTGTACATACATGAGTAAGAAAGATGGTCGGTGGGATTTATTAAAATTATATGTTAATCTGTGCTGAAAAATGCCTAGTGACAGGGAATGTACGTTTCAAAAATAAGGATATACATAAGTGTACATACATGAATAGGAAAGATGGTCAGTGGGATTTATTGGATTATATGTTAATCGAAAGGCATAATGAGAGTGACTTTTGGATGAAAATGTGCTGAGAGAGGCAGCTTACTCCATTGTTCCTCCTCCAGTTTCATGTTTCCCTTCATTTCCCCTCCACTTTTGACACATATATCCTCTTTGTCAATCTCCCCTCACTCAACCTCTCCATATGTCCAAACCATTTCAAGACACCCTCTTCTGCTCTCTCAACCACAATTCTTATTACCACATCTATCTCTTACCATTTTATTACTTACTCGATTAAACCACCTCACACCACATACTGTCCCTAAACATTTCATTTTCAACACCTACACTCTCCTCTGCACATCCTTATCTACTGAAAATGACTCACATGAATTATACAACCCATGGAGTTGTATTTTCCCGGTGTATAAATTATTAAATGTTTTATAAACTTTAACACAGTAGTTAGTTACAGCATTTTATCATGCAGTACAGACTGAGGTAGTGATACACAATCAGAGAAAAACTGAATTGCTGAGGGTCTCCATGAGTAGCAGAACCCTTACAAGTCTCCATTTGTTACATAGGATTTAAGACATTCAACTGTATAACCACATGAAATTCAAATTACTTATTATAAAACTGGAAGTACTCAAAAGTACCTGAATATCCATTATGTAACCAAATGCAAAAGATACTCACCTTTCACGGTTAACAGGCTTTGCTTTCTTTTGACCCTTTGCTGTTTTAGGTTGCTCCATCCAGATCTCCGTCACCTGCTCCAAAACCATGTTAAAGTGCCGGTCGAACGCCTTTACACGGCCTAACAGTTTTTTATTGTTCCGGCAATTAATCAGAACCTGAAATGATGAAACATTTTACTCTCCAATCAGGGGTAGGTCTATCTTATCAACCTATGTTCCAAGTGGTGGAAGTGAGCCAATGAGGCCAGTGAATCGCCTGTTCCTAACACAAGAAACGTCAACTCTTATAATACTTAATCCCTACATATAATACTTAATCTCTCAATGACCACTTCATAATGCATATCCTATGCTAACACAATCATTCTCACCAATGAACATTTATTTCATATACATACAACATTGCATACACATGTAAAACTAGAATTCCTACACATAACCAATACTAAAAGATTTTTATGAGTCTATAAGGCATTGGAACTTAATGGTTACACAGCACTTTATAGTAAAAGAGTAATACATAATAACTTAAACTATGTAAGTACAGTATGAAATCCTGTCTCCTTTTAAAATCTATATAAAACCTCAAAACTATTAATATAGTCTTACATAATTTGGCAGTCTTTAAAATATTCATCAGTCTAATTACATTAAAAGTATTACAGAAAATTTTTCCAACACATTTCTTTCACTGATAGTATGATAATTATTGGACTCAGGAAATCCAATATTTCTGTTATTCCATTAGTAATGGTAATAATGCAACTGCAAATGTTACATATTGGGGCATGTCTCCAATTCCTTAGGTGACCATGGGTCAATATATTAAGACCAATCCCCAATTGACAAAAAGTCTCAAAATGGCAACTCCTGTGGGAGGAAGAATGCCATACTTAAGCACCTTTCTTTATCCTCCACAGTTTATCATTCTTTTGAACTTCCAAGTCTGATCTAGCATGCCACTGTGTCAATAAATGTGGGAACAAGAAGAGGAGGACCAAACTAATTCTGTCACTCTACCTTTCCTTCACTTTTCCATTCTGACAGTACTATAACTGTCTCTTCCGTATACAAAGAAACTCTCTTTGGTTCCCGTTCTCTTCTAACTCCATCTTGGATGACTCTAACATTCCTTCATGCCCTAATGCTCCTCTTACTAGTCCTGTGCCCACTACCACAATCTCTTTTCAGACTGTCCAAAGAGCGCTTCCTACTCTGGACACAAGCAAGGGTTATGGCCCTGACAGCATCCATCCCTGTGTACTGAAAAAGTGCACCTCTGAACATGCACCTGTGACTGCTCATTTGTTCCATCTATGTATAAAAAACAAAACTTTTCATTCACCTTGGAAGCATGCACTGATATGTCCCATCCCTAAGAAGGGTGACCATTCTGACCTCTCTAACTATGGTCCTTTTGCTTTGACATTTACCATTTCCAAAGTCTTTGAATCCATCCTGATCTACCTTGAAAATGAGTCTTCTCTCTGACCACCAGTATGTTTTCCATAAGGCGAGATCCACTAACGATATTCTTTACTATCTTACTGATGTCTGGTCATCATCCCTGAAAGATTTTGGGAAGCCATGTGTAATTGCCCTTGACATATCCAAAACTTTTGACAGAGTATGGCATCAGGGTCTCATCTCTAAGCTCCTCTCTTTTGGCTTCCCTCCTTCGCTTTGCTCCTTCATATCAAGCTTCCTCTCTGGCCAAACTATCTCTGTGGTTGTTGATGGATCAGCATCCCCCTTTTATCCACCAACAGTGGTGTCCCTCAAGGTTCAGTCCTGTCCCCTATACTTTTTTCCTTTTCTTCAATAATTCCCTCCCTTCCACAAATAATCCAATGCACTCATACACTGAAGACTTGAACATGATTCATCCACATCCTTCAATTCTGCTCCCTCTTCTCTCACTCGATCTGCATCTCATCTTGACAAAGCTTCCCCAATAAACTCAGACTAGGACAGGATATCTCAGTGGGGTACACAAAATTTAAGTTTAATGCCACCAAGACCAATTTCTACCCATTTCTCTATCAAAAACTCCTTACAACTCTCGTCTCTCCTTAGACACTTCTGTAATTCCACATCTTGACTTAATGAACATACTTGGTATTACTGTAACATCCACTCTTTCTTGGGTTCCTGCTCAGATGTCGAAGCTCCTTTTCTTCTGCACAGTTGCTCCATTCACACAAACGATTCATTCGTCCTTAAATGGAGTACTGCTCCCACATCTGGGATGGTTCTAACTCCGCATCCTTACTTGACAAAGTTGAACTGAAAGTGGTCTGATTTATAAACTGTCCCAGGCTAGCTTCCAAACTTGACCCCCTTGCCCTACGCTGCAATGTTGGTTCACTATCCCTCTTCTATAGACATTACTTTGGATATTGCTCCCAAGAGTTGGCTGTTTGTGTGCCCACACCACTAGCTACACCAAGCAATACTTAGCATGCTACTGTGTCACATGGTTCTATGTGGCCATCAGCAACTCAAGGATGGGCCATTCTGACAACTGGTTCTTTCCCTACACATCAAAGCTTTGGAACTCTACCTTCTCGTGTCTTTCCCAATAACTAAGACGTGACACATCTTAAAAGATAGGGCTTTTTTGTTTCCTCCAAAATATGTAAATACTTTCCCTTGTCTTTTCTTTTTTTATAAAAAAAAAAATGGGGGGGGGGTAAGATCAAGTGAAAAAGATTTTGAGTCCTTGGGGCCCGATTATGCAGGAATGTAAATGGCTTGCATGGGATAGAGTGAACTGGAGCAATGAGGTATACAGGAAGTGACATGCTGTCAATGGAAAGAACCAGGAAGTATGAAACAGTCACGTAAAACCAAAGAAAGGTCTATGGAACCTGTGATTTCAGTGCATTAAACATGACAGCTAGAGAAAGATAGGAGTCAATAAGTCACTGACTATTACTCCCTTGCTAACACTGGAAACAATAAACAAGTATCCAAGAAGAAAGAAAAAAGTGATGTCTGAGCTACCAGTCATTATCTTTTCAAGGGAAGAAAAAAAAGTGATGTCAGAGCTACCAGTAAATAGTGTGTGTCAGTTTCAAACTCTCAGGGATAAAGCCAAAACCTAGACTTTTTCTCCAGAGGTTATTCAGTGCTCATGCAAGAGGTTTTCTGTATTTCTTTATGATGGCAGAATTCCAGGAGTCCTGTGCTGATGCAGAGTTCCTAGGTGTGTTCTTAATGGCATTCTAAAACTCCAGTGGTGAGGTGGTTATTTCTGCATGAGTAACAGTGGGAAACTACAATTAAGGAAAAAGTCTGTAGGGTCATATAAGGTGGTGTCTGACTTTGTAAATAAACAATTCATAGTTTTTTTTTCTATAATCTTGCTCATCCCCTGGCAGTCATCTATAAAAGTATCATAATCTGTTCTTTGGTACCAACTGAGTTTGGTAAAAATTTAAGAGAAATATTTGGAAAAAAGAGAGGGATCTGTATAAGGCATTGATGCATCTGGAGAAGATATGGTAAGGTTGACGGCTATTCCTAGTGGATGGTAATATGAACATACAGTGTGGAAGGAAAGCTTCTAAATGCATCCCTCCCCTAAAGTAAGGCACATGTGTGAGTAGGAAAGGATGAGTGTAAGTAGTTCTAACGTATGCTGGATGTGTGTCAAAGGTACATGATGTCAACATGTTTGTTTGTCATATTCATGGATGGGCTGGTAATGAAGGTAAACACAAAAATCTTAGGGAGAAGGGGAAGTCTACTGAATGATTGCAGTGAGGGGGACTTGGAAGGAGAGTCAGTTGCTGATTACAGACAACACAAATCTAGTGATAAATTCAAGAGGGAAACTTGAGTGTGTGTAAAGGGTGGGTGTGATCCAAAAGTAAGTTTGAATAAGGAAGACCTACAAGAAGTAGAGTGCATGGCAGTGACAGTAGTCTGTGGAAAAGGGTGACAAGAAAAAGAAAAAACTGAAAGGAACTATTTTCAATGGGGGGGAGGGGAAAAAAAGGGGGGTAAGCTATAATAAACCTGGAAATTAGTTAAAGTACAATTAAATGTGAGGACATATCTAATGAAATATTAGCATATGGAATGCAGCCGTTAAAAATACTCACTTGGGTATTATTCTGAACAGACTCATTCAAGATACGCAGAGGTCCTGTGGCAAATTCCTCTTTCTCAAGAGCCGTCAGCTCCTCTGGGGTCATGTCACTGCGACGCTTCTGAGCAGTACTGTAAAAAATATTACTGTTTATACCAGTATATATATACATAATGTGTGATCAGAAAGTTCTAAGACTCAGCCTATATTTCAAGGAATAGTGTACTTAAAACATTCTTAAAAGCAGTCCCCTTCAAAATAATCTCTCTCTGAAAATATGTAAGTGTCCCAACGTTTCTGCCCCTTCTGGAAACAACAGTGGGAGTCTTCAACTGTGAACTGATCAGGTTGTGCTTTCACATTATTATGAATGGTGGGGAATGTCATCAAATCTTCTACCTTTCAATTTCCTTTTTGATATTTTGGGAAAAAAATCACACAGGGTGAAGTAAGGTGAATAATGAGACTAGTATACCAGGAATGTTTTCCTTTATGTCAAAAGTTCTTGAATGGAGATGAAATGTGTGAAGAAGCACCGTCATAATGTATAAACCATCAACCATTTCTACAAATCTGGTGACCGTTCTTCGTAACTTTATCCCTCAATCAAATCAGAACCTTTTTATAAAAGGCATGGTTTATCTCCTGCATTTACACATCAGCGTAGCACACTACCTCCACAGCAAAACCTGTAATAGGCAGTCTTAAAATGTTTCCATTACACCTCATATAAACTATTTCATAATGAATCATCATTTCCTGCATTAGCAAGGTAACACTTAAGAACAGATGAAGAAAGGCCGTATTCACTCACATTCATTATCTAGCTGTCATGTGCAATACACCGAAACCACAGCTCCCTATCCACAACAAGGCCTGACTAACCTTTCCATAGTTCACCCCAGCAGCTTAATATGCCTGAGAGCATGTAGACCACAATATACCACATGTTTCCAATTCACTCTTTCCCATGCACACCTTTCACCCTCCTGAAAGTTCCAGTCCTGATCATTCAAAATCTTTTTCATCCCAACCTTCCATCTCTAATTTGGTCTCCCAGTTCTCCTTGTTCCCTGCACTTCTGACACGTATGCAAATGGAACCATGGAAGTGAAAGCAAGCCATAGAGCGGGTGAGGGTCAGAAGGTTCAGGAAGCACTGAAGGATGCATGAAAAGAGAGATCATTATCTGGGTACGTTTAAAGGTATAGTAATCCCATCATTAAATAGATGCAAGGCATGGGCTATAGACAAGGCTGTGCAGAGAAAGATGATTGTGACGGAAATGGTATGCTTGAGGACAATATGTTGAGTGAGGTGGTCTGATCGAGCAAATAATGAAAGGGTAAGAGAGAGGAGTGGTAATAAAAATAGTGTGGATGAGAGCTGAAGAGGGTGTGTTGAAAAGGCATGGACATAATGAAGAGAATGAGGAAAGGTTGACACAGAAGATATATGTCAGAAGTGGAGGGAAGAGGAAAGGGAAGACCAAAATGGAGATGGCAATGGAAATATGAAGTCAAACAGATTTTGAACAAATGAGGCCTGGACATGCTGGAGGATGAAAGGCGTGTGCAGAATAGAGTGAACTGGAACAATATGGTGTACAGGGATCAACATGCTGTCAATGAACTGAAGCATGGTTGTGGATAGCAAACTTTTTCAGTGCATTACACATAACAACTAAAGAATGGATGAGAAAATGTGCGGACTTTCTTCGTCTGTCCTGCCATTACCTCGCTCATACAAGAAATGGCAAATATGGTGGAATGCATGTATGGTGCCACTGTATAAAGGCAAAGGGGATAAAGGTGAGTGTTCAAACTACAGAGGTGTAAGTTTGTGATTATACCTAGTAAGTTGTATGGGAGGGTATTGATTGAGAGGGTGAAAGCACATACAGAGCAACAGATTGGGGAGGAAGAGTGTAGTTTCAGAAGTGATAGAGGATGTGTAAATCAGGTGTTTGCTTTGAAGAATGTGTGTAAGAAATACCAAGAAAAACATGGATTTGTATGTGGCATTCATGGATCTGGAGAAGACTTATGATTGGGTTAATAAAGATGCTTTGTGGAGGGTTTTATCACTGCCCGTAATCATTGCAAGCACGTTATGCATGAGGCAAAGCAATACTTTATTCACAGAAAATGCGATAACCTCTCCTCATTGTTCACTGATAGGTCTTTCTGGTCTTTAGCTCTATTTTTCCCCAACTTTTCCATTCTGATGGTACGATAGCTCTCTCTCCCAAAGACAAAGCAACTCTCTTCGGTTCCTGTTTCTCTTCTAACTCCACCTTGGATGACTTTAACCTTCCTTCACCCCCTGATGCACGTCTTACTAATTCTATGCCTCTCCCCATAATCTCTTTTCGGACTGTCCGAAAAGCACTTCTTTCCCTGGACACAAGCAAGGATTATGATACTGATGGCATCAATCCCTGTGCACTGAAAGGGTGTGCCTAAGAACTTGCACCTGTGACTGCTCGTTGGTACCATTTCTATTTAAAAACCAAACTTTTCCTCCTTGAAAGCATCAATGATACATCCCATCCCTAAGAAGGGTGACTGTTCTGACCCCTCTAACTATCATCCTATTGCTTTGACATCTACCGTTTCCAGTCTTTGAATAATTCACCTCCTCAACTCCCATATCCTTAGACAACTCAAAAATCAGTCTTCTCTCTGATCACCAGTATGGCTTCCATAAAGTGAGATCCACTGGTGATATTCTTTCCTATCTTACTAATGTCTGGTCATCATTACTGAAAGATTTTGGGGAGTCATGTGTAGCTGCCCTTGACATATCTAAGGCTTTAGACAAGGTGTGGCATCAGAGTCTCATCTCTAAGCTCCCCGCTTTTGGATTCCCTCCCTCACTTTACTCTTTCATATTCAGCTTCCTCTCTGGCCGATCTATCTCTGTGGCTGTTGATGGATTAGCATCCCCTTTTCTCCATCTACAACAGTGTCCCTCAAGGTTCTGCCCTGTCTCCTACACTTTTTCTTCTTTTTTTCAATAATTTCTTTGCCTCCACAAATAATCTAATGCACTCATACGGTGACAACTCAACACTGCATTCATCCACATCCTTCAATTCTGCTCCCTCTTCTCTCACTTGATTTGCATCTTGTCTTGACACAGCTTTCTCCATAAACTCAGACTTAGACAGGGTATCTCAGTGAGGTACACAAAATCATTAAGTTTAATGCCTCAAAGATCTGATTTCTACCCATCTCTCTACTGAAAACTCCTTACAACTCTCGCCTCTCCTTTGACGGTTCTAAAATTCCACCTCTCAACTCAACAAACATACTTGGTTTTACTGTAACATCTAATCTTTCTTGGAAAACCCACATTACAGGAATAGCTAAGTCTGCATCCAAGAAACTGGGTGTCTTGTTTAGATGTAAAACTTCCTTTCTCAATAGTTGCTCCGTATAAACAAAAGACTGATTCGTCCTTGCATGAAGTACTACTCTCACATTTGGGGTGGTTCTAGCTCTGCATCCTTACTTGACATGGTTGAGTCAAATGCAGTCCACTTATAAGCTGTCCTTGGCTAACTCCCAAACTTGACCCCCTTGCCCTGCACCACAATGTTGGTTCACTTTCCCTCTTTTATAGGTATTACTTTGGTTTTTGCACCCCAAATACTGGACCCCCTTGCCCTGCATCACTATGTTGGTTCACTTTCCCTCTTTTATAGGTATTACTTTGGTTTTTGCTCCCAAGAGCTGGCTGCTTGTGTGCCCATACCACTAAGTAGACCATGCAATGCTCAGCAAACTGCTGCATCACATGATTATTGTGTGGCTATTGGCAACTGAAGGGTGGGCTGTTCTGATACCTGCTTCTTTCCCTACATGTAAAAGCTCTGGAACTCTCTACCATCTCTTATCTTTCCCAATAACTATGACCTGGCACATTTCAAAAGACTGATTTTTCACTTTCTCCAAAATTCGTAAATACTTTTTGTCTTTTCGTTTTCCATTTCATAATTCTGTGTTTCAATTAAGGTCTGACCTTGATGTGGACTTTTGTTCATGACTGGAGCCTTAGAGAGAGAGAGAGAGAGAGAGAGAGAGAGAGAGAGAGAGAGAGAGAGAGAGAGAGAGAGAATCCTTACTTGACAGAGTGAGTCAAAAGCGGTCTGACTTATATAAACTGTCCTAGGCTGACTTCCAAACTTGACCTCCTTGCCCTATGCAGCACTGTTGGTTCACATTCCCTCTTTTATAGGTATTACTTTGGTTTTTTCCTCCCGAGAGCTGACTGCTTGTGTGCTACAACCACCAGCTAGACCACGCAATACTTGGTAAGCTGTTGTGTCACATGATTATTGTGTGGCCATCAGCAACTCAATGGTGTGCCATTTTGACAACTGCTTCTTTCCCTACACATTGAAGCTTAGGAAATCTCTTCCTTCTCATGTCTTTCCCAATAACTGTGACCTGGCACATTTCAAAAGACAGGTCTTTCACTTTCTCAAAAATCTGTAATTACTTTCTCTTTTCTTTTCTTTTTCTGTTTCTTACTTCTCTATATTTCAACTGAGGCCCAGATTTGAAGTGGACTCTTATCCATGACTGGAGCTAATAGAAGTAATAGAAACAGCTGAATGGAACCAGAAGAGGCCAGGTTCAGCTCAGATGAATGCTCACTACTGCCTCCTCCTTGGTCACTAGAGGCTCTCTTAGATGAGTGAGATATTATGTTAAGAAAAAACCTTAAGTTATCCAGTTAGCCATTTGTTTTTCTGCACTAATATTCATACATCTACCCTCTCTTTAGTCATTTATTTAGGTATAATTTGAACCTGTTATGTGTATACAATTAAAGCCTATATATATATATATATATATATATATATATATATATATATATATATATATATATATATATATATATATATA
>JAYMFT010211105.1:0-11509 GCA_038088735.1 Panulirus argus
AGATGAGAGATGTAAGGGGGAGAGAGAGAGAGAGAGAGAGAGAGAGAGAGAGAGAGAGACTGCCAAAAAATATATGTACTCCAAAAATGAACGGTTCGCAGTACACCGAGCACCAACAATTCGTCGAATTTCAGAGTTATGCCAACGTGACAGAAACTTAACCCTCGTGTTTTTGCTGGAAAAGAAAAAAAAAAAAAATAATGATTTCATCCATCAATAAAAGTGAAGCAGCTGCCAACAGCACTCTAGAAGGTTAAAGGTCATGTCCTGTCTGTACTCCACTGTTATCCGCCGTTTATTTACGAGGGTCGGGTTCACTGTTACCCACTGGTTATCTATGGGCTTTACCGTTACCCCTCTGTTTATTTTACTACGCTCGCTTTGTACTATCAGCAACCGCTGCTCTGTAGATAAACGGTTGAGGTAAACATGTCTGGGTATGACGCAGATAAAACACTCCGAAACAAAAAGAAATATAAGAGTATTGCAGAAGGATGAATACCTATACACACACACACACTCACAATCATTCTAAGACTTTATCACAACCCTGATAAACTGAAATTAGTTCACACTATATATTACGAGCTGTGATCCAGCTCTTTAGCGAGTGGCTGCTGGCATTCAGTCCACAAAACATAAAAATCTCTCCATCTCTCACATAACTTGGCAACACGTAACTCTCACGATTAATTCTTTGTAACTCTGTATTTTCCCGGCAGGAATCTCGTCTTTAAACACACGTAAGGAAGTCGACTCTCTACTATATCTATTGGTATTGGAAAGGAATAATTTCTTATCCCCTAATTTCAAAGAACGAGGCTGGCCTCCATATGATAGACAGTCTCACAGAACCCAACAGTCGTTTCCAGAACTCAGAGTCAAGGCATTAATTCCCCCGATGCAACTGTTCAGGACACACACACACACACACGCATACAAACACCAGTAAACGTGATATCTACTTGAATAAATCAAGAATATTTTTACCAATGTTGGTGTGGTAATTTGCCCTGATAAATCTCCTCTATAAACCACACCAGCCGGCCAGCCAGCTAGCTATACGTACTCCCCGACATCTTAAAACAGAGAGGCACTGTCGGGGTGAATTACTCTCAAACCTTCTTTTCTGCACAGAACGGCAGACGAAAGCCTTTGAGCAGAACGGCTACGACTCCTAAGGTATGATGGGCTTGGACTTTAACCTGACCTTTAAAAATGAGGTCAAAGGAGAGGCCGTCATCATACCCAGGGGTATAGCATCGTCTTACCCTATGGTCATAACCGTCGCGCTGCTGAAGTAAGCTTAGCCTAGCCTCACCCTGTTTTCTTTTCCACCTCCGCTTGTAGTGGCTATTGTAATAAATTAAAGTAATAAACTCCCTCTCAACAGTGGGGCCTGGCCACACTTACCCAGCGTGAGGCCATAGCAATAATTTACTTTTGATAAACTCCCGTACACAGGCCCAGCCCGGCTGGCTGGCTAACCTCCTCCAACAAGCCTGAGACAACGGAAATATTTCACCATTATAAATCTTTACACCGCAAGCGCTTCCCGACCGCCTCGAGATGATCTAAGCCCGCTGGAACTACTAGCTCTCCGCTAATCAATCATAGTTTTGAATTGCCTCGTATCCAGCAGTTTACTTTGATGGTTTACTTGCACACAGATGCTGCGATATACACCTTCTGCAAGTATACGGGACTCTACTGTGGCCCCTATGAAAACAACGGAAGCGTCCGCTCTCGACTAGGCTATCAAAACAAGCCCAGCGTGTTTTGCCGGAGGCACGATGCCTACCGGCAGGGTAAATACGAGACTTAATTAGTTAATTACTTCCGTCAATCATCTATGATGGATTATGATGTTCGTGCGTTACAAGTCTTGTATGACAGTTCCTTCCGCCCGGGGATCTAATGAATGGTACAGATGATAACGTTGTTTCCAGTGAAGTACATGACCCATTTCTTCATTGTAGAATTGCATCGTTTCACTTGTGTATTTTGTTTTGGTTAGTAGCCATTGACCATATTCCCATATATGTGTATAATATGCAATGAACTAATTGGTAATGAAATTCAAGGATAATAAAGAATACGTATTTGGAAAGAATGAGGACATTTCGATCCAATGTTGACGTACGTGGTACGCAACGCAACTTGCTAGAGCCTAAAGAGAGAAATATGTAGGCCTTTTGAGTACATTTGGATCCATCACTTCAGCTATAATAACACTTGTCTCAAACACCTTTAAGGGGAGTAGAGTGAAGAAGTCATTTGCCTGTGGGCTTCTACACCACACTACGCAATCGACGCACTGGAACGTCCCTCGACCGACCATAGCCCATCTGAACCTCTGACTGCAAGGCAAAGCTAATCTTACCTACGTAAAGAAAACATCACTTAAGTACGGTAATCCTCCGCATAACCTATTGGAAACGGTCTTATTTTCCACCTCTTGGCCCGTGCTGAATAGGGGTCATAATAAGGAGAATTCTGAAGGCAAGTGAATAGCCCATAATGAGTTACTCTCTCTCTCTCTCTCTCTCTCTAGCTCTGGGGGCGGCCGATTCAGACCGGGTAAATAATTAAACAGCTCGGCCTCCAACAGCCTCGTAGCGGCACACACAAACACACACACACAAACTCTTGGGCCTTTAAAAGGCCCCACCCACCACACCCTTACCCTTAAGACAGTGGGCGAGGGGGAGGGGGGAATTGTGGCGAACTGGGAGCCCAAGTAGACGAGAAAAGCCATGCTACTGGGAGAGAGGGAGAGAGAGAGAGAGAGAGAGAGAGAGAGAGAGAGAGAGAGAGAGAGAGAGAGAGAGAGAGTATGTGTGAATGAAGCAGAGGCGTCCAGACTTTACAAAGGGGGAAGGGCTTATCTAGAGGCTAGGTCGAGAAGGCTTCAATGGAAAGGGAGAAGGGAGGGAGAGCTAGCTGTTTGTACAATGGGCGCGAGATCTCCCTCTAGATACAAAGAAGGAAGTCTGAGGTTACAGAAGGTTGCTGCTACTGCCCAAAATGAAGAGTCTAAGGGGGATGGAATCTACTCTAGACACAGTAATGTATAGAAAAGGCATAACTAGATGGAGAGTGACTGTCGAGGTGGAATCAAGACAAAAGTTCGAATGACTCCGCACCTACATGAAGGAAAACAAGATGGAACAGTGACTTAGAAAGAAGAATGATGAAAGGTGTAATGGATGGAACAGACGAAGAGGAAAACATTTAGCGTTAAACCATTTTAAACGTAAAGAAGTACGACATGATGGAGAGGTCATAAAGCTAGATTGATGGAAGATAAATTTTTTGTTGATTTTTTACAAATGTGATTAAAAAACGGAACTATGATAACTGAAGGAAGCCAGAGGCACGACCGAGAATGAAATATTTAGTTTCTTCTTTTACGTTTGAACAAATCTGAGGCAAACACAGGACCAGGAACAGCGATGGCTAGGGAACAGATGCGCTGGAGGTTAGCTTGACGTTGTGGACGTCAGGTCGACGTGGTGGACGACAGCTTGATGTGGCGGAGGGCTGTTCGCTGTGGCGGAGTGCAGCTAGATGTGGAAGAGGTCAGCTAAAAGTGGCAAAAGGCAGCTAATTGTAGCAGAGGTCGGCTAAAATGTGGGCTGAGGACGGCTTACTGTACCGAAGGGCAGTTTAAGGAGACGGAGGTCAGCTTAATGTGGCCGAAGGCAGCTTAATGGGATACATGACAGCTCAGTGGGACAGAGGTCCGATTAATGAGGCGGACTTCTGTTTAATGGGACGAAAATCAGCTTAATGGAGCGAGACACATTCAATGGACTAAGGCTCGGCTTAGAGCAAGTCTCAGCTTTATGGAGCAAAATCCTGCTTAATAAAGACTCAGCTTAACAGAGAAAAACTCAGACTGATGGAACAAAGCTCAGCTTGATGATACAAGAATCAAGCTTAATGGAACACGAGTCAGCTTGATAAAGCAAGAATCAGCTTGAAAGAGTAACAGAAAGTACACAAGTTAACTAGATGGAGCAAGAGCCAGGTACAAGAAGTAAGAGTTATATAGATGGAGTGAGGGTCACCAAGCTGTGGAAGGGCCATCTAGATAGAGGGAAGACAAAAAGTAGACGAAGCATAGGTCACCAAGATGGAATACGTGGAGGCTACCAAGATGGAACACATGTTAGCTAGAGAAATAAGCCTACCTAGATGGAAGACAAGCTAACTACCTCTATAGAAGTTAGAATGAAGGAGCGAGATTTATCTACCAGAAAAGACCCGCGCCAGGCTTTCCCAGCGGCACTGGGGAGGGAGTAATGGGGAGAGGTAGATTAGCTTGGGAGGAAATGGGGAGGAGTTAGAGACCTGTGTGTGTGTGTGTGTGTGTGTGTGTGTGTGTGTGTGTGTGTGATAAGGATGGAGGGACGTGTGAAGGAAGAGCAAGATAAAGGTGAGGGAACGGTGATGGAAGAAGGGGCGCAGGGGGAATTGGACTCTCCTGATGGAGTATATGAGGGAGGAAGGACAGGTGATATGGACTGTTATGGGGGAGGAGGAGGGAGATGGGATATGGTCTACCATGATGGAGAACATGAGGGAGAAGGAAGAGGAAGAAGAGGGTTAGATGGAGTATTATGATGGAGTATAATGAGGAAAAACACGAGGGAGGATGAGGGGAAAAGAGGAGGGGAAGGGGGGAAGATGGAGTATCACGAGGGGAAAACATGGGGGAGGAGGAGGAGGAGGAGGGGCGAGGCGAGCGTGAGTGGTGGCACACGGGTGAGGTGAGTTCCTCATAAACCACAGCCCACGGCAGGCACCGCAATGCAGGGCCACTCTCTGCGGGTCGTGCTGCCAGACCAGTTCTACCTCCCTCCTCCCCTCCCAAGCAGTCGTGGTAGGTCAGTAGTTTCCCCCTAACAGTCGTGGTAAATCAGTGGTCGTGGAAGGAAGGTCGTGGGAGGCCAGATGTACCTTCCTAGTCGAGTCGTCGTTGTAGGTCGCTGGGGAGCTACCGTTTCTCCCCAGTAGTCATGGTAGGTCGTGCCAGGTCAGCTGTTCCTCCCCGGTGAACGTGGTAGGTCATAGCGAACCGGCTTTTCTCCCCACTAATCCTAGTTTACCAGCCGTTCTCCTCACTAATCCTAGTTTACCAGCTGTTCTCCCCACTGATCCTAGTTTTCCAGCGGTTCTCCCCACTGGTAAATGGTATACTAGCTGTTCTCACATGGTTGGTGAAGGTCGGTAAGCTACAGCTGGGTGGGGAAAGACTATCTTTTTATAGGGGGAAAGTTACCGCACTTATGAATATATAAGGAGATATTTACCCCCAAACACACAAGACTTTTCGAGCCTGAGAGAGAGAGAGAGAGAGAGAGAGAGAGAGAGAGAAATATCTCACGCCAGACTCGTATCAAGTATTCTTACCTTATATGTACTATGCTCTAAGGCATTTTAGTACTTTCAGCCTCACTCCAATTTGTTACGTTCCAAGTTTCCCTGAACGTTCGGTCTCCAAACACTATTGCCACACACGAGACCCCGGTCTCTAAAACCACACAGGACACGACGTGCTCGAAAAATCTCCCAGTCCCAAGTTTTTACATGGGATAAGGATGTTTACTGTAGGGGTTTTAGATGGAAGGAAGGTGGAGGGGGTTACTTCTTGTGTGTGTGGGGTGGTGGGTTATATATAGCAGGGGGCAGGAAGGAAGGGGGTAAGTGTTGTAAGAGAAAGAGGGGATCACACGGAGGAGGAGGAGGAGGAAAGGGAGGAAGAGGAGGAGGAGGAGGAGGGGTAACATGTCGCAGAATTGAAGGAGGAGACACGTGTTGGGGAAGAGATAGGGGGTGCGGTACGTTGTTCGTCAGAAGGGGCAACGCGTGTAGGAGGAGGAAAGGTGTAGGAGTAATTCTCAGTTAGAAGGATTTGTTTCTGACTCACAAACGAACACTTTATAGCAAAAAGATCAAATCTGGACACTCGGATTACCACAAAAAAGATTCGATTTTTCTTTTATTTAAACAGTTCTTTCTTTGACATTAGCTGAATCTGTTCACAATGATTGATACACGCATTAAAAATGCATGAGATTTGCAGGGCAGCGAGAGGCGCTATCAGTAATCTCAGTCACAGCTTGGCGAGGTTAAGAGGTATCGTTTATCTCTGTCTGTCTGTCTGTCTCTTGCCCTGTCACGGCTGGGTTGGTCAGGAGATATCATTCATCTCTGTCTCCCTGTCTCTTCCTTTACCCATCGCGGTTGTTCTGATCGTCTCGCTTTATCACTGTCTCTAAATCCAGCTGCTGTCTGTTGTCTCTGTCTATTCATATCGCGTCTCTGTCTCCATCTGTCTGTCTGTCAGTCAGTATTACTAAAGCCACACGATTAAACAGACAATGAGAAATAGGCTTAAGGCACCTTATCTTTGAGAAATTATATGTAGGTTAAAGCCGACACGATAGGATGACAAAGGCGAGCTGTCGGACTGTCATTTTCTTTGTACGATTCAGGATGGTCGATTCCTCTTCTTGCAGAAGATGGTCGAACCCAGCAACTCGCGGAAACTCGTAAGACGAACAGGCAGGAAAACCTTTAGCAACAGAACAGCCGAGCCGGAATATAAAAACCAAAATCTTCAGCCTGGAAAAATCCAGACAAAAAAGAAACGGAAACACTTGGAAACCCCGTCAGAACATATGGTTGCTGTTGATGCCTCGCTGGAACAGCCTGGAGAAGACTGAGAGGTCTGGACGTTAAGAGAAGCCTAAGGTATGGAGGCAAGAGAATCCTCAGGTCTGGACACAAGAGAAACCTGAGGTCTGGAAGCAGAAGCACGAGGTCTGGAGGCCGCTGGAACCCGGCACAGGACCCGCCTCCCTAGCTCAGTTCACAGGATCAATATGAGTCCTGCCCCCAGACTCCAGGATCCTTGGCCCTTTCTTATCCTTTGTCTGGCCTTTTTCCAGCCTTTTCCAGCCCTTTCTTATTCTTTGTTTACTGTATTTCCTGCCCTTTCGTACACTTTCACAGCCCTTTTTCCAGACTTTCTAAGCCTATCCTTACCCTTCTCTCTGTCCTTTTTCCAAACCTCTTCAGCCCTTACTCATTGTCTATGTTTTCCTTACTTTTCTTGTTCTTTCCATTTCCTTTCTCAAACATTTCCCTGTCCATTCCAGCCCTTTCTCTGCTCTGTAAAAGCCCTTATCTGTATCTTTCATCTCTTCCTTTATCTCTCTCACTGTCCACCCATCTTAGCCCTTTCCTGATATTTGTCCCCTCTTCTCCTGCCTTTCTAAAAACCTCTTCCTGCCTTTCTCTAACCTTGTACCACTTTCAGTTGCCCTTTTCCTCGCCTTTCTGAGCTCCTGTGTAGCCTCTCCAATCAACTACGGATTTCACTTCCACCGTAATGAAAATTTTTCTGGGATGTTTAAAGGACGTTTGAGGTAACGAAGGCGCATATATATATATATATATATATATATATATATATATATATATATATATATATATATATATTAGTCTTTGAAGCATTGGCTTCCTAGAAGCTTTCGATGTATAGAAAAGGTGTCTAAATATAATCCTAGCTTTTATTTTCACTTTACAATATCATCCGACAACTACTGAACCAACAGGAGTGATACAACAACTCGTTTTTCTCCTTAATATGCCTTTTAGAGACTTTTAAACGTCCTAATTATAAACCCCTTGATACATTTCAGGCCTGATTCCCGACACTTCTTCTTTTCTCAAAAAAGAGTGGCTTTTAATCCCACTGTCTCGTGTCCAGTGTTGGGGGTTGAATGATGAACAAGAGGCGCCGATAATTCAGGCCCCGAATGCAAATGACTCGCTCATCAATCGTGCAGAAAAGCGATTGCGTCAATTCTCGCGGAATTCCACGGGAGAAATGATAACCATTGCACCTTAGTTGCCTTAGAATTCAAACAAACGCCAGATAGAGGAAGAATATATATATATATATATATATATATATATATATATATATATGAATACAAACGACTCATTGTAGCTAATATGTATAAAGATGAAGCCAAACTTCTTGGGGACTTGTCTGAATTATTTCAACATTGTTTCAGACCTACGCGGACCCTTGTTAATTGGCTAGTACCAGATGCTAAGAGAGTCCGTAAGAGACAGAGACTGTATTGGGATGAAAATAAAAACCAAGTCTGCAAGAGGTGTGGTCTTTACATACATATATTATATATATATATATATATATATATATATATATATATATATATATATATATATATAAAGAAATGCAATATACAAAGGAGCGAGAGAGGAGGCTGATGAAAGGAGGGAAAGGCAAAGAGGTAGAAAGAATAATAAGAGGAGGAATGACAGACATCAAGTGACGCGGTCTCATACCTCATTGTAAAGGCGAATTGTGACATGAGGGCAGCACTGAGCCACTCACACATGAGAGGCATGGGTGAGGTCAAAATTAATTGCCACAGGATAAATATAATGATAGTAATAATAATAATAATAATAATAACAATAATAATGATAATAGTAACAATGATAATAATAATAATGATAATAATAATAAGATAATTAAGTATATTTCTATCAGGGTGAATTGTTTCCGTGTTGTCATAGAGACCCAGATATTCTTGTGGACAAAGACTGAAAAGCAGAGAACAACTGAACATGACCCTGAAACAATTGATGCTAGATGGAAAAAAAATGTTCACAGTGTACGTATGTGAAAAATGGGAATAAACAAGTTCCATCAAAACTTGAGAAAATTATGTAAATTTTCAACAAATTGTAACACCTGCTGTCTTCGATGTGTGACGTGAAAAGTAGATGTAATGATTTACGAGGATAGATCTCAGGTCAGTTCAGTCTAGTCTGTCCAATTTTTCTAATAATTTGAAAAATGTTGTGTGTACCCGAGTGAAGGAATAAGTTGGTAAAAATATTCACTGTACTAACTGTCTGTATTCGCTTTATGAACACGAAAGAAATAACTGGTGGACTTCTCATATATATATATTTTTAGAAGTGATTTAGACTAAGGGGTGCGTGAGTTAGATTTTTTTTTTGCCATTTTTTTCGTTCTTGGGAATAGTTATTAAGTTTAATGACGGCAAGGGTTCTGACCGAACCCAGAGTAGTAGACTTTTCACTTCTCTCCTGGTAGTGTGTGTGTGTGTACGTAACTTTTTTCACTAGTGCAAAAAAACTCTGATGATGATTCGCTTAAAGATAGTTGTAAACATTTAATTCGTTCCATTACATAATGTTGCATGTGCGTGTGTGCGCGTACGGGAAGAGCTACTGTACCATGGGGAGGGCTAAGTGAGGGAGGGAGAGAGTGTGACTCGATGCTTCTGTATACAGAAAGAGAAATCATTAAAAGAAAATGAGGCTGGGGTGGGAACTAAGACAATGGAAGGAGTAGTATTAATCTCTTGCGCTGAGGAGGGTGGTTGGGGACGACCCCCCACCCACCCCCCACCCCCCACGACGGTATACGAGCCCTGATTATGACCGACCCCTTGGCCCTTTTGACCTGACCCTTGAGGATCGAGGGTTAAAAGGCCAGGTCTTCAAAGGAGCCGTAACGCCGTGCTCGAGGGACGCTTAAGCGCTCGAGACTCACTCACTCCTTTGGCTATATCACAGTAAAATTTACCCCTCAGGAGGGGCGAGTGAGTGAGTTCCCCTTGCATAGCGTGACGTGTAACTCAACAGCCTGAGCCAGACCCTAGCGAATGCCGTCGTGGTATAGAGTCTCTCAAATAGTACAGGTGAGCCAACAGGAGGATAGAGCAATGACGAGATAACAAGAGAGAAGCAGAGGGGAAGATAACAGAGGATTAACGAAGATATCCAAGAACGTATGGCTACGTATCTTGTGGTGGCATAACTAACTAGAATGACCAAGTCCAAAAGGAATGACGATATTCCATATACACAGAATCTAGAAGAAAAAGAGTGAAAATTAAAAAAAAAACATTGCTTTTCGTTCAGATCTTTAGTACTGATCCGTTGAAAAGAAGGACTACAAACGATGATGATCTGGGAAACAGGTAAAATCCAAGGAAGACAGGGGAAGAAACAGATAAAAGGGAGATGAAAGATGACAGAAAATATTCTTCATTCTTTGCCAAGAAAATATTCCTCTTTCTTCTCCGAGAAGAGAGAATATTTTTCCTTTTCCGAGATGAGAATATTCTTCCTTTTCCGAGATAAGAGAATATTCTTCCTTCTTTTCCGAGATAAGAGAATATTCTTCCTTCTTTTCCGAGATAAGAGAATATTCTTCCTTCTTTCTTTCTCCCAGATAAGAGAATATTCTTCTTTCTTTCTCAGAGACGAAAGAATATTTCTTATCCTTTTCCCGAGATGAGAGAATGCCCTTCATCCTTTCCCATCAGGGAACCGGAGATGTCTTGGCAAGTTGAGAGGACCATAGACTTCCCTCTGCATCTTTCCCCTCAAAAGAAAAAAAAAAAGGAAAGTAAAAACATTAACATTCCCATCCTCCCCTCCTTCTTCTTCCCTTTTCCTCCTAACAGTCTCTTCCATCGCTTCAGCAAGAAAGAAAGACGCGAAGTTTAGCGATTTTCCTGCTGTATATTCAGACTCTGCAGAGGGAAGGGAAAATACGTAGCTAGGAAAATTTCCCCGTTATTTTTGATCTCTTCAAAAAGGGTATATAAAAACACAACACACACACACACACACACAAGAGAGTAATCCCTTGTCTCTCCTTAAAGCCATGATTAACACACAACCCCTTGTTTAAAACGCGCGAGATATCTGCAACGTAAACTAGATCAAGAGGTTTAACGTGAGGATGCAAAGGCCAAAATGAGATGTAACTCTCGCTCAAGAGAAATAAATTATACATCTTGAGTGAGAATATATTCCCAGATGAGGAAAAGATAGAAGTAATGAGAGAGAGAGAGAGATTCTGAATGTCGAAGAAATTAATAAAACATATCTTATTGCAGGAAATGAAAAAAAATTCGAGTCGGAAATTTAGGTAGAGTCATAACCGTACAAGATCAAGGAATAAGATTATAAAGATATTTTAAGTAAGGGAATATTTCTCACAACGTGAAGAAAAAGATCCGAAAAAATGAAAATATATAAAGTATGTAGAAAAATATCGGCCATACTTTAGCCAAATTATCAAACGATAATATACACAACCTTTTAACAGGTTATAAGGACAAGGAAAGTCTTCCATATCAAACAAGTACTCTGATTCCGTGTTCGCTCTCGTTAACAATTAATGCAGGAAGGAAAAGTGACGATTGTAAGGAAGTTTGCGAATGTAAAACCAATTCAAACAAGGAAAAAAATAAAGAAGGAAAGAAAATGCGTTTCAAATTTCCGCTCTGCTCCGGGGTTTTCTGTAAAATTTTGGAAGCAATTTGATTTTTTCTTCAAATGACAATGGACTTGGTAGAACTCTTGTCATACATACATACATGCATACATACACTATATATATATATATATATGT
>JAYMFT010211116.1:0-11509 GCA_038088735.1 Panulirus argus
AAATAACTTATAATTGGTGAAACGGATATCAGTGAACCCTTACAACTAAGTTATAACTAGTGAACTGAATATTAGTGTACCCTTACACCATCACCTCATTCACTCGTTCCTTTTACCCCCCAGCATAACTACTGCCTCACCATTAACAGGCCAACGCCAGAAGGCAAATCCAGCACAGTTTCTCAGAAGTAGCAGAGCTGTCAGATTATCCAAAAAATCCAAAAAACTAAAACCTCAGCACACCTTGAGTGTTTGTCTGCTTTCAAAACTACTGCTCTGATGGAATTGGGCAACACCAACTCCTTTTGTACACCCTAAGAGTGTACCAAACGAGGTCACCATGAGAGGGCGGGATGAGGCACGGATATTCAGCTTTTCCCAATTGTTGAGCCCCTGCTGCAGCAGCAGCACCTCCCAACCTCAATAGTTACAATCCTGCCAATGTGCATTTTCAGGCCATTTTTTTTTTTAACTAGAATGTAAGATAATGAATGGCTTCTGTACTTCGTCTGACACTCTTACATAAATAAGAAGGGATATATCATGAGATCTTTAATTCTGTAATCATTTAATTACAGGGCTTAACAGCCGCAGAACAATATTTCAATCCAGAACTGCATTCGGCATGAAAGATATGCCCTATATCTACGATCTGTTTTAGAGCTACAATATAAGACAATGAAGGGCTTCTATACTTGAAATGACCACGTAAAATATACCATTATGCTTCCTTTGGCCACCAGATATCAAATGAATAAGAAAGGAAATTCTGGGAAATTCTTAAATCCTGTAACCATTAAAATGCTTAATTATAAGACACATTGATCTCCAAACAGTATAATAACCCCAAAAACGTATTCAGCATGTACAATGAGACCTATTCTCTATTCTGTGTGAATAAGTAATTCGATTCTATCCCCAATACAATGTTTCAGAATTTGAATATAACACTTAAATATTCAATAATATTTCATAATGTTTCCTTTAACTGACAGGTATCAAATAAATGTGAATTTTTTTAATCCTGTAATCATCTGAATGCTTAATCACAGGACTTGATGGTCCAAAACAATATTTCAACACGATTCGTATTCTGGATTTAAAATAAGCCTTATAATGAAGTTTAGAAGGAATTCTATTTCCCCACATAAAACAGCACAATATGCAAGAAATACTTATAAGTATTTTTGGGGGGCTAAAAAAAATTTCTTTAAGAACTGGAGTAATACAGAAAGAATGGCTTCTGTATGTGAAATGATCAAGTAAACTATAACATAATGCTTCCTCTGGCCAACAAATATCAAGTAAATTTGACATGAAATATGAGTCTCTTTTAATCCTGTAATCAGTGACATGCTTATATACCGAACTTAGTGGTCCCTAAACTATACAGCAACCATGAACCATATTCTCCTTGAATAATAGGCCCTGTTCTGAGATCTGAAAATAGCAAAAAAAATGCAGGGGATGATTTTTCAGGCCATAAACTTTTTGTTTTAGAACTAAAATAACATGATGAAAGACTCCTATACCTGAAATAATCATGTAAAATATATCATAATGGTTCGTCTGGCCAATAAATATAAAACAAATTTGAAGTGAAATATTACACAATTTCTTAATTCCGTAATCATTTAAATACTTCGTTACAGGATCTAATGGGCCACAAACAAAATAATAACCCCAGAACAATATTCAGAATCGATGTTTAGAAAGAACCGAATTTCTAAAAGCTAAATAAAAAATGCAGCTAAATCGGTATTTTTCAGGCTAAAACACTATTTCAGGATTAGAATGCAACATAATGAAAGGCTTCTATACTTGAAATAATCATGTACGTAAAATATATCGCAATACTTTCTCTGGTGGATAGATAGCAAGTAATGCGAGCAAATAAGCTATCAATCTATACCTCTGATGCCCGTTGCCTTTGGTAACTCCCTCAAGGGGTGGCCATGGCAAAAGAGACTCCATACCTGGTCAACTCTAGCGCCACTTCTTAGCCTTTATCGCCGCACCCTTACCTGACACTGACAGAGGGTAACTCTAGTGCAGCGTTTGCAGAGGCTCTTACCTAACGTTCCTACCAACTATATCTGCTTAATGCTTTTGCTGAATGTTTCAATAAACTACTACTTAATGTTCCCAGCTAATGTTCCTACCTACTACGTCTCTATTGCTCCTACCATTTTGCCAAAAGGCAGGGCTAGTGCACATAATTCACCAAAGGAAAATCTAAAGTAACGAAGCGTGAGTTAACTGTTGTCAAGCGTTATGTGTGACACGGAGATTGTATGTTTGTGGCCGGCAGTCAGCATGTGGGTTAGGTAGAAAGAAAAAGCTTAATAGTCTGTGCGGGCTTCTCTGCTGTCAGCTGGGACCAAATAATTACAAAATATTTCAAAAACATAATGATCTAATCACAAAAGAGACATGAGCGAATAAATACCAGGAGAGGCTGGATATAAAATGGCAAAAAGGTGAGAGTAAATGAAGCAAGGGGAGTGTGTGAGGAATGGGAGTTGTTTAAGGAAGCACTGCTGGCATGTGCGAGAGATGCATGTGGCATACAATAGGTGGAAGGTGGGCAGATTAGAAAGGATAGTGAGTGGTGGGATGAACAAGTGAGTTACTAGTCAAAAAGAAATGAGAGGCATTTAGGCAGTACTTTGAGGGAAGGATTGCAAATGATTGGGAGATTTATAAGAAAAAGTGACAGGAGGTCGAGAGGAAGATAGAGGGGATGATAAAGAGGGCAAATGAGAACTGGGGTAAACGATTCTCAGTAAATTTTAGGGAGAATAAGATGTTTAGGAAAGATGTAAATAATGTGAGAAAGACAGAGAACTAACAGGGACATCGGTGAATGGGGCAAAAGGAAAAGTGATAACATGTAGTGATGAAGTGAGAAGGAGATTGAGTGAATATTTTGAAGAACTGTGTAATGTGGTTGATGATAGAGTGGCAGATGTAGGGTATTTGAGTCGAGGTGGTATGCTTAGTAAGAGAGTCAAGAGGAGTGGTTTGGTGAAGAAAGAAGAGGTGGTGAAATCTTTACGAAAAATGAAATGTGACAAGGCGGCTGGAGTGGATGGTATTGCAGTTGAATTTTTTAAGAAAGGGGGTGACTGTGTTTTTGTTTGGTTGATAAGGATTTTCAGTGTTTGTATGGATCATAGTGAAGTGCCTGAGGATTGGCAGAATGTATGTATAGGTCCACAGTATAAAGGCAAGAGGGATAAAGATGAGTGTTCGAACTACAAAGGTATAAGTTTGTTGACTACCTGGTAAGTTGAATGGGAGGATATTGACTGAGAAGGTGAGAGCGTGTACAAAGCATAAGACTGAGCAGGCGCAGTGTGGTTTCAGAAGTGGCAGAGGATATGTGGATCAGATGTTTGCTTTAAGGAATGTGCGAGAAATACTTTGAGAAGATGAAAGTGTATGAGGCACCTATGGACTCTGGGGAAAGCATATGATAGGGTTGATAGAGATGCCTTGTGGAAGGTCTTAAGAATAAACAGTGTGGGAGAAAAGCTGATAGAAGCATGCAAAAGTTTTTAACAAGGACGTAAGGCATGTGTACGAGTAGGAAGAGAGGAGAATGAATGGTTCCAAGCGTTGTTCAATTTCTATATGGCTGGGGTGGTGACGAAGGCAAATGCGAGTCTTGGAGAGAGGAGCGAGTATACAGTGTGGGGGATGAGGGAGCTTGGGAAATGAGTCAGTTGGTGTTTGCTGAAGATACAGCACTTGTGATAGATTCTAGCGAGAACCTACGGAATTTGATGACTGATTTTGGAAGAATGTGCGAAAGGAGATAGTTGAGAGTGTGTAAATAGAAGCAAGGTTATTAAGTTTAGCAGGGTTGAGGGACAAGTTAGTTGGGATGTGAGCTTAAACGGAGAAAAATTGGAGGTGAAGTGTTTTATATATCTGGGAGTGGACTTGAGTCATAAGGTGGAGGAGGGGGCGAAGGTTATGGGAGAGGTTAGGGGAGGGTTATGCTTGAGGGAATAGTAATGAAGGGTAAAAGAGATGCGTGGCAATAAAAAGAAAGTGATTGAGAAAGCAGAAGAGGGTGTGTTGAAATGATTTGGACATATGGAAGGAATGAGTGAGGAAAGGTTGACAAAGAGGATATATGTGTCAGAAGTGAAGGGAACAAGGAGAACTGGGAGACCAAATTGGAGGTGGAAGGATGGAGTGAAAGGGATTATGAACGATCAGGGCCTGAACATGAGCATGAGAAATATTCCTTATACAAACTTTGTCAAAAAAATCTGTTAACCTCAGAAAAATAGGAAAAACTGCAGGTAAATAGTTTAGGGTATTTTTCAACAAAAAAAAATAATTGTTTTAAAACTGAAAAATAACAATAAAACGCTTCTATACTTCAAATAATCATGGAAAGTATCTTAAAAATCTTCTCCAAATAGGCAGATAACCAATTAATACGAAGCAAATGAAAAATGACATTCGTTTAAAGATGAAATCATTTAAGTACATAAGTACAGAAAAGAATAACTCCCAAAAAACTTTAAACTCCCATTCGCATTCAACATGAAAAACAGTTTTAATACTGACGTTGTAAAACAATTGAATTTCCCTGAGAAAAGCACCAAAAAATTGCAAAGAATTTTAAATCTTTAAGACCAAAAACATTTTGTTTCAAACTGATATATAATCAAACGCTTCTATACTTGAAATAGTTATGGAAAATACCTATATGGCAAATTCCCAATAAATAGGAAGTGTATGATCATAAAATATTATAAAACTGTAATCATTTAACGACTTACTTTCAGGACATAAAGATCAACAAACAATATTTCAACCCCAGATTCATATTCAGCTGAAAAGTATTATTTAACTAAGATTTGGACGCAAAACTATTTCACTGAGAAGAATACCAAAAAATGCAGGTAATAGTTCAGGATATTCTTTTCAGCCCCCCAATTTTTTTCGTTTCAAAATTGAATTATAACATAATTAAACGCTTCTATATATGAAATAATCATGTAAAATATCTCATAATGCTTCCCCTAGCCGATAGATACTCAACAGATACGAAGCAAATAACCAGAAAATGTTTTAAAATTGTAATAATCTAATGACTTAATTGCAGGTCAAAAAGACCGACAAACAATATTTCAATCCCAGATTCGCATTCAACATAAAAATATTCCTCATGCAAAGGTTGCCAAGGAAACATGTTAACCAAAGAAAAATAGGAAAATTTGCAAGAAAACTTCAGGATATCTTTTCAACACAAAAATTGATATATAACATAATGAAACGCTTTTATATTTCAAATAATCACGGAATATATCTAAAATCCTTCTCCAAGCCGATAGATACCCACTAAATAGAAAGCAAATGAAAAAAAAATCGGTTAAAGATGTAAGCTTTGAAGCACACAACCACAAGGAATAATAATAATAATAATAATAATAATAATAATAATAATAATAATAATAATAATTATAATGATAATAATAACAATAATAATAAGCTAAACCCCCTAATCACATTCAGTATGAAAAATACTCTTTATACTGAGGTTGTATAGCAAATGAATTTTCCCGAGACAAGTATCAAAATTGCAGGGATTTTTTAAATCTTAAGACGCTTTTATAGTTGAAATAATGAGGAAAATATTTCATAATGCTTCCTCTAGATGGCAGATACCCAGTAAATAGGAAGCGAATGATAACAAAATGTTTTAAAACTGTAACGATTTAACGACTTAATTACAGGACTTAATGACACCCAAATAATATATCAATCCCAGATTCGTATTCAGCATGAAAAATATACCGTATACTGTGGTTCTGACGGAAATCTATATCAGTGAGAAAAATACCAAAAATTGCAAGGTATTTTTTAGCCCATAAATCATTTTGTTTCAAAATTGAAATGTAACATAATCAAACGCTTCTATACCCGAAATTATCATGAAAAATATCTCATAATGCTTTCCCTAGCCGATAGATACCCAAAAATACGAAGTGAATCATAAGAAAATTTTATATAATTGTGATAATTTAACGACTTGGGTACAGGCCATTAGAAACAAAAGTGCCAAGCAATATTTCAACTACAATTCGTATTCATTATGAAAAATATACCTCATACCGACGTTATGCAAATCTATTTCCTTGAGAAAAATGTCAAAAATTGCAGGGTATTTTCTAGCAAAAAATACTTTGTTTAGAAATTGAAATATAATATACCTAAACGCTTCTATACTTGAAATAATGATGGACTATATCTCATTATGCTTCACCTAGACGATAGATCCCCCATGAATATGAAGCGTATCATCAGAAAATGTATTAAGTTTGTAATAATTTAACGACTTAATTACAGGTCATAAATCGTCGAACAATATTTCAACCCCAATTTTGCATTCAACATGAAAAAATATACCTTATACTCAGGTTTTGACGCAAATACCAAAAATTGAGGGTCATAGTTCAGGATAATTTTTAACTTAAATAAATTTGTTTCAAATTGCAATATAACATAAACAAACCCTTATATACTTGAAACAATCATGGAAAATATCTCATATTGCTTTCCCTAGCCGACAGACACCCAATAGATACGAAGTGGATCATCAGAAATGTTTTAGAATTGTAATAGTTTGATAGAAATAACTGTACGTCATAAAGACCACCAAACAAAACGTCAACCCCAGATTCGTATTCAGCTTGAAAAATAATCCATATTCAACTTTTCACGCAAATCTATTTGCCTGAGAAAAATACCAAAAACCGAATCACCAGAATGTTTTAAAATTGTAATAATTTAACGACTTAATTACATGTCATAAAGACCCGCAAACAATAATTTAATCCCAGATTCGTATTCAGAATGAAAAAATATATTTTGTACTGAGGTTTTGACTCAAATCAGTTCCCTGAGAAAAATACCAAAAAACTGCACATAAGTTCATGGCATAATTGAAATATAATCAAACGCTTCTATACTTGAAATATTCATAGAAAATATCTGATGTTGTTTCCTCTGGTCGACATATACCCAATAAATACGACACTGATCGTCAGAAAATGTGTTAAAATTGTAATCATTTAACGACTTATAAAGGTTATAAAGCCCACCAAACGATACTTCAACCTCAGATTCGTATTCAGAATGAAAATTATACCGCATACAAAGGTTAACATCAAAAAAACAGGAACAATTGCACGTGGATACATTCAGAGTACTTTTGAACCCAAAAAACTTTTCGTTTAAAGATTGAAATATAACACAATAAAACGCTTCTATACTTTAGATGATCATGGAGTATATCTTAAAATCCTTCTCCAAACCTATAAATACCCTGTAAATACGAGACAAATAATTTTTGTAAAGATATAATCATTCAACAATATAATCACAGGGAAGAATAACTTCCTAAAACTATCGATCCCCATTCGCTTTCAACATGAAAACTAGTTTTCATACTGAGGCTGTAATGCAAATGAATTTCCCTGAGAAATGTACCAAAAAAATTGCAAAGAATTTCTAATCTTTAAGATAAAAAAGTTTCTGTTTCAAACTGATATAACATAATCAAACGCTTCCATATATGAAACAGTCATGGAAAATATCTCATGATTCATTCCTTAGTCGATACAAGAAACGAATCATCACAAAAGTTTTAAAACTGTAATGATTTAACGACATAATTACAGGAATTAATGACACAAAAACAATATTTCAACCTCAGATTCGCATTCAGCATGAAAAATATACTTTATACTGAGGTTCTGAGGGAAAGCTGTATCGCTGAGAAAAATACCCCCCCCCAAAAAAAAAATATATATATATATATATACGTAGTAGTTCAGGGTATTTCTTAGCTTAAAAACGTTTTGTTTCAAAACTGAAATATAGCGTAATCAAACGCTTTTATACTTGAAATAATCATGGAAAATATCTCATAATACTTCACTTAGCCGATAGGCACCAAATAAAAACGAAGCGAATCATCAGAAAATGTTTTAAAATATTAATAATTCAACAACTTAATTACAGGTCGTAAAGACAACCAAACAATGTTTCAACCCCATATTCGTATTCAGTATAAATATATATCTTATACTGAGGTTTTGACAGAAACCTATATCCCTGAAAAAATACTATAAATTGCTGATAATAATAGTTCAGGGTACTTTTCAGCTCCAAAAAACTATTTTGTTTCTAAACTGAAACATAAAATCAAACGTTTCTATACTTGAAATAATCATGGAAAATATCTCATAATGCTTTCCCTAGCCGATAAATACCCAATAAATACGAAGCGAATCTTCAAGACATGTTTTAGAATTGTAATCATTTAACGACTTAATTGCAGGTCATAAAGACGGCCGAACACAATTTCAACCCCTGATTCATATCCCTTATGAAAAATATACCTTATACTGAGGTTTGGCGGAAATCTATTTCCCTTTGAAAAATACCATATATTGCAGGTAATGTAGTTCTGAGTATTTTTTTAGTATTTTTTTCAGCTCCAATTTCTTTTTTCAAAACTGAAATATATCAATAAAACGATTTTTTACATGAAATGATTATGAAAAATATCCAATATTGCTTCCGCTGGTCGACAGCTACCCAATAAATACGAAGCACATCATCAGAAAAAGTCGTAAAATTGTAATAATTTAACGACTTAATTACAGTTCATAATACCCGCCAAACAATATCTGAATTCCGCATTCGTTTTCAGCATGAAAAAAAATATTCCTTATACAGAGGCTGTCAAGGAAATCTGTAAACCTCAAAAAATAGAAAAAAAATTACAGGTATAGGATGTTTTTCAATACAGAAATGCTTTGTTTTAAATATTGAAATATAATAAAACGCTTCCATACTTCAATTAATCATTGAATATAAGTTAAAATCCTTTTCCAGACCAAAAGATCAGGTTAAGCGCCCCGCTGACCACGCCGCAGCAAGTTACCACCTCAAGACAGACGCCCCAAACCGGCGAGCAGCACCTCTCGCCGCACCACCGCGCGACCCACCACCGGGACACTCCTACTTCCCACCTGTGGGCTGGTGCCCACTTTGTGTATCTTATACATTTATGTGCTATACGTATGCACTATCGTCCATATGTATGAATGTATTTAATGCACAATAAACCTTTAATGATAAAATAACCAAAAGATCATGGCCCCCAATACATTGTGAGAGTGTATGTGGTCTTAGAGTTATCTTTAACACCCAAAGAAGGTGTTAAAGATTTTTCAGTCGGTGGATCTAACTTGACGTTGACGACCTTAATGACCCTGGCAGATGACAGGCCGAAAGCCCAAACAACCAAAAGATCCAGTCGCGTTCCAGCTACCTTGCTGAGCTGAACGTTGCTGATTCACCCCCCATTGGTCCTTACCCTTTTCTTGTTTCTTTGGGGTGCAATAAGTATCTGTGAAAGTTAATTGTGTAACATATATCTTTAACTGAGAGGTGACAGCGGGAGAACTCAGCCTGGCTTTTTTAGCGTGCGGCCCTACTTTGAAACCTTTATTGCTCAACTAGCTGCCTGACCCCCCCTTTTTTTTTTTGAGGGAAAGAAAATTTTGATTCCCGCTATCCGGAGTGGTTATCCACTCCGGATACTGGGGATAAGCCCTAACAGGATGGACCATAGCAAGCCATTCATTGCTCCCTCAGGGGGCAGTGCTGGTGAACGACCTAGTATTAAAGATAGGAATGCTGATTTTGTGAACATTCACGCGACCGATTCGACGACTCTAGCTTCCCTCAATACCTTCCTGATTCGGAAGGTTACTGATGGTTGGGCGGGAGCCGTTGAAACAGGAAACTGGCAAGAGGCGACTTACTCGTTAAGGTCAAATCGGCAAACCAGGTAACTGACCTCTTGAAGTTAAAGGAGTTCCACATTTACGATGCTGTAGTCTCCATTACCATATCCGTGAATTCATGCAGGGAGTAATCCTCTGTCCTGATGTCATGGACATGTCTGAGATGACATTGTAAAAGAACTGTCAAACGAGAATGTCATTACTGCCCCTTTGATTAATCTTACCTTTGGAAAATCAAAGTTACCGACGCAACTGCTTTAGGATATATGCGTTGCCAAGTCAGACCATATATACCAAACCCCCAAAGATGCTTCAGGCGTCAAGAATATGGCCACCCCGAAAAGTCCTGCACTCTTTCTGCTACATGTGGGAAGTGTGCCGGTGAGGGTCATACTGCTGACGGTTGCACGGGTGAGCGGATGTTGTGTGTCAACTGTAAGGGCAACCATCCAAGCTCGGACCGGGACTGCCCCCGGTTCAAGTTTGAGAAGGAAGTCTGTTCGGTTAAGACACTTAGCAACATTTCATGTGGCGAGGCTAAGAAGAGGGTTAAGGAGTCTCAAGCGACTCCGCAACCCAATGAATTCTTTGCTTCAGAGGTGAAGTGTAAGCCGACCGTGTGTACGATCGCCACACAGACCGGACCCGAACCACGAATCACGTCTCGCGAAACCTTCACCAAACCAAATCCTGATTCCTCCCGACCCGAACCTGCTCTTGAATCTTACGCAAACAAAACTTCGTCCGTCCGTCCTAAACAACAAAAGAAAGAGGACAAAATTAATTTGACTAAATTAAATAAAGACAAACCGTAGCACGTTATGGTTCCTGTGGCTCGTGAGGAGGACTAAAGTTCCCAGGTCCTTCTCATCTGAGTCACTCGATTCAATGGACCACGCCACTTCCAGGAGCCGTTCACGTTCCCCCTGGAGACTCGTCCAAGTCCCGCAAAAGAAACGGACGCAGAAAGCTGACCGGTTAAATAACTCTTAAACCAACGCGTTCAATCTTATACATTGGAATTTTAGAGGCCTTGGGAATGAGCAAGCACAACTACAACTGTTGCTTGCATTATATAGGCCAGCCGTTATTTGGTTACAAGAGACAAATCTAAACAATACAGCCGACGACTGTGCTGTTCTAGATAGCTGTCACTCGTATAGAAGAGATGAAGATCGTGGGGTAGCTATTTATGTACACCAAAGCTTACCCCAACAGTAGTGAATTTAAATTCCACTCTAGAAGCCGTCGCATGTAGAGTAAAATTTGATAACACTTACCTGGCCTTTTGGTCAATATATTGCTCTGGTTCCAAAGCACTTGATAATGATGAGCCACTTTCAATTAGCAATCACTTACCCCACAGTAAATAAATTTTAAGGGATTATAACGCTCATCTTTATCCGTGAGGAAGTATCCGTGAAGACTCATGAGGGAAACAAATGGTTAACTTTATTATCAACTTTAACCTCACTCTTCTGAACGAGGGTAGTGGAACTCGTGTAGATGATATGACTGGCAATATTTCAGCCATCTGTCTATATTTGTTATCCCCAGATATACTTAACGATATCACTTGGAGTACTTATGACGACTCCCTGGGAAGTAACCATTTCCCGATTTGTCTTTCTTACCCATGCGACATTATTACCAACCCGCCTCCG
>JAYMFT010211127.1:0-11508 GCA_038088735.1 Panulirus argus
GTAATACCAAGTATGTTCATTGAGTTAAGAGGTGGAATTACAGAACCGTCAAAGGAGATACGAGAGTTGTGAGGAGCATTCGATAGAGAGATAGGAAGAAATTGGGTCTTGGAGGCATTAGGAAATAGGATACCTAGGAACATGAATCATTACACTGGAGACCACCCTGAAAAGAACTGATGATTTACAAGTGGTTAGGAATGGAGTGAGGTCTTAGTAAGGTAGCAGAATAATACAAACAGTAACATACAATAGGTTTAAAGTGCTGAGCGATGGAAAGGACAAGACTCTTGAGTCACCCTTGTAGGTTGTTTTTATTTAGACTCAATATTATGCGGCAAAAACAGAAATGAGAAGAGATCTTGTTACTAGGAGGTTAGAAGGAAGACCTGTCAAAAGGTTGAGGACATTGTTAGGGACATTCTTGAAGACAGTGAAGTGATACTGTTCAGGCTGGGACCAACAACGTGGCTCGGTGTAAATTAGGAGAGATTCTTTGAAAGAATAGGATAATTATAAAATGAGTAAATAAAACTGGAGGAAGGTTGTCTAAGTAAGACTTTTTCCTAGGTATCGTATTACAACTGAAACTATGATTAGAGTGTATGTAAGGCCAGAAGAGTTTGCTACATAGATTTATGGGATAGCGTCCCATTAGATACGAGCTTGTTTGCCAAAGATGCCCTTCATTTAAACAGTAATGCTGTCTAGGATTTTAGATGAGCGTATAGATCAGATGTCTGTCAGGAATGCGGTAATACAGGCGGTAACGACACAAAAAAATTTGCTGTCGGTTATATCATGTGTGACAAGAGGGGCTGGGTCACACAGTATCCCAGGGAACCTGATTTTGGTGGTCTGACCTCAAAAGTTTGGGACTTGCTCTTCTTTCCTAACGAAACATCAAGTTCTTTGCAACATTGTCAGAAGCGTTGACCTAAAACGCAAATAACTGACACCGTCTCCTTTGTAAGAAAAGCCTAATATTATGAAAATAACTTAGACCTGCTAAAGAATCTTAAAGATGTACGAACTGGCAGAGGTGACGATTCCAGGGTATAAAGTTTGCCCTAAAGATAGGCCTCACAAGTCAAGTGGTGGCATTAAATGTGCATATAAGACAGCCAAGTCGAAAAGAACCTTAAAAGAAATAGATTTCAATACACAGTTTTCATAGTATATTGACTTAAAATCTTTTTTTCACACTTGATCATCGTTTCCCGCGATGTAACGTAAGGAGCAGACGAAAAAAGGCCTTATTCTCTAGCTGTCATGTGCAATGCACAGAAACTACAGCTCCCTATCCACATCCTGGCCTTACAGACTTTTTCATTAGTGTATAGACCCCTAGTCTATGTGTAGGTATCGACTGAGAGATGTATGATAGTATTGGATCCTTTGTAAAGAAGAGAAGCAGTTTATACCATCTCTCCATTGAAAAACTCCTCACAACTTCTTTGACGATTCTGTAATTCCATCTGTTGACTCAGTGAACATATTACTGTAACATCCAATCTTTCTTGGAAATCCCACATTATGGAAATAGCTTATTCTGCCTCTAAAACACTAGGTGTCCCGTTTAGATGTCGCAATTTCTTTTCTTCCTAACACTTGCTCCGTTTATACAAAGGATTGATCTGTCCTTATATGGTGTACTGCTTATTTTACAGAGTTGAGTCGAAAGCGGTCAGTCTTATAAAGTCTTCTTGGCGAACTTCAAAACTTGCCCTGCAAGCAATGTTGGTTTACTTTCCTACCTCTGCAGGTATTACTTGTGTGCCCCCACCAATAGTTAGGCCATGCAACACTCGGCAGGCTGTTGCGTCATATGATTACTGTGTGGCCGTTGGCAACTCAAAGGTGGCCGTTCTGATAACTGTTTCATTCCCTACACCTCGAACCTTTAGAACTCTTGCATTACTTTCCCTTATCTCTTCTATTTTCCCTTTCATTAACCTCTCTGGAGTTTCCAACGTAAAAAAGGGAATACATAGTAGGAAATTTTTTAAACCCCACAATAAACAGGGACCTCACCTCATAACAGGTGACCAAAAGGGAAATAGATTAAATAATGTACTATAATAGAAAACTGCTTTCTAAGTCAAATGACGCGAGACCTATCGAGGGCCGGTAACACTTAAATCTTGTGATGTTCAATAACAGACACCTTATTAACATCTGTGAAGTTGTGAAAATCTTAGGGAATACAATCATAATATCTTCTTGTTTAAGGCAAATTGGCGGTTCGATATCAGAGAAGGCAACATGATGATAAACAGCTTAGATTCGCGGACTTCGACAGACAGCCTGAAGAATCAGGTAACGTAATTTGGACCAGACTCTTGGACGTGGACTCAGGTGAACAGCTGTAAAGAAACTTTAAGTATACAGTGCGTCTCCTTGAGAGAATCAACATCTCCTGAAAGGTGAAGTGCAGTGATGAAACGAAAGAAGACGTGCTGGATGACTAGAGAAATTAATCATTTAGTCAAACGCAAAAGAATGGCTTACAGGTACCTAAGCCATGTGGCAACAAACAGGACCATGAAAAGTAGGTAAGATTATAAAGAAAGTGTAAGGAGATAATCACAGCCAATAAGAAAAAAAAATGTAGAGACCGTTTTCCACAATATGAATTAAAACTCTAAAGAATTCTTTATACAAGTTAAAAGCAAGAAAAGATAGCAATGACCCATTATCAAATGAAAATGGCGACAATGAAGAAATGACTTCCATTTCATACAGGTAATTCGATTCAAAGTTTGCCATAAAAAATTTAGTCATAATTCCTATGTTATATAACTGGACTCGTAAACCCTTCGACAAAATAGAGCAAAAGATATTTCAAAATGAGGTTAAAGCTCTCAGTTTTAGAGATGGAATAAGTGTATTCATAACGGAGTGACTCTCAGAAAAAAAAAAGAGTTGTATTAAAAGGGAAGCATCCGTCTGGCTGTGTGACTTGCAAGGTTTCATGAGTCTCTGTCTTTATCACCTACAGTGTATCATCGAACTGTAAATAGGGCTCTTCCGAAATTTGCAGACAACACAAGATTAGAGAATATAGTCCAGTCAAAGAAAGACGACATGAAGATTGAATAGATTTAGACAAATCTATGAAGCAGTGAAAGCCAGTGCAAATGGATCTCATGAAATCTGTTGCAATAAATATATAATCTAAATATGAAATCCTTTGCAAACTATCATGAGAGATCTTGCAGTGATTTTTTTGTAATTACCTTAGCTATGGAAAACAGTGTCATGCTGCATACAATAAAGTCAACGTGATGTTAAGATTTATAGTTAGAAATATAATTACAAAGCAAAGGGTATAATACTTACCCTTTCCTAACTATAAATCTCCTTGTCAGACTTCACTTGGAATATGCTCTGCAATTCTGATCACCAAACCTGATCAAAGATGAACAAAAATTGGAACGAATTCAAACATGAGCAACCAAACTAATCCCTTCACTCAGGAATAAACCTTATGGGGAAAGACTCGAAGAACTAAAAATCATTCTCCCTAAAACGGCGCAGACTCCAAAGAGATTTAAGAGACGCTTTCAAAAAAGTAGATAGTCTTACGACATATCATACGAAAATAACAGTATAATAATGAATGAAGGAGAATGAATACCAACACGGGCAAAAGTTTTTCGCTTCCAGAGTGATATACCATTGGAATAAACTTCTTCCAGATGTGGTAAACGTAAAGATTATGAACGCCTTTATATGAAAGCTACACATATACTTCAATTAAACCTGTTACGAGAAAATAACCCTGCCTCATTAGGTATCATTAAACCCTCTGTTTAGTTTTCAAAGTCCAGCCCCAGTACAGCAGTTGTTAAAATGGTTAGGAGCTTTTGTTCCATATTTTCTTACAAAATTTCCATCGCTGATGCTTTCCCCGTAGAACTTTATATCTTTTCTTTTTCTGCTGGCAGTTCAGCCGGAGGGAAAGATGGGTGGAGAGGCGCCTTTTGCTTCACTATTCTGTTTCTACCACAATTTTCAACATAATCAGCAGATAATATCGTCGCGGACCATCAGGTCTTCTGTTATCTGCCCTTCCTTTGTACTCACTGCTTTTCCAAATTTTTCCCTGCCCTTCCAGAGCCTCCCCTTCCCTACCATATTCCTACCACAACCTTCATTACCTTTTCTCAACCTTCCCTGCCCTCTCGTGCCCCACCCTGCCATTCCTGTATCGTTACAGATCATCAGGTACCCTGTGATCTCTCCTTCCTTTGTATTAACTTGTACTTCCCTGCCTAACCCTGAAATTTCCCTTGTTCTCCCATATTCTTTTCCATTGATCATTCGCTCCCCACCCCTTCCTCATTCTTACCCTCCCTGTCGCCTCTTCAGTTTGCTACTCTTCCCTCATATCTACAGGGAGGAACTATCTTAAAAGAAAGCAGAAAATAACATGCAGAATCTTACACCACCTACCAACAGGCCCTCATCTCGCTAAACTAGTCCACCTTTCCGACCAACACCGGCAACTCACTCGGCAGTTTGGAAAATAAACTATTAACATACTTCCGTCACCAAAACCTCCCCTCTCCCCCCGACGCCCCACCCCTTACAGACCGCCGACCGTCACCGCAATCGCTTTGTACCAATCAGATATCATACAGACAGCTATAAGACCAGTCGTATGTCTACCATTGTGAACGTCATAGGAACCTATGAAGTGCGTTGCTAAGGAAAAAAAGAGCTTTAGTTAAGTTACTTGGGATATCAAACACTGTTACTGCATTCGATTAAACTGTAACTATTCAACTAATTTCCACTAAATACACTTTGTATAAAGTTCTATAATGATTACCTTTACTCGGTGTTTTAATGACCAACCAGTTCTGTAGAATCTCTACTATATACATCGATATTTCATGCCGAGTGGCTGCCTAAATTCAATTAAATTATTACAATTATTATTATCATCATTATTATTATTATAATTATTATCATTATTATTATTATTATTATCATTATTGTTATTATTATTATTATTATTATTATTATTATTATTATTATTATTATTATTATTATTATTATTATTATTATTATCATTATTATTATTATTGTCATTATTATCATTATCATTATTATTATCATTATTATCTTCCTTTGTCCTTCCTATGCTCCTTCCCTTATCCAAAAGCATCGTCCTCTCCTTTCCTCTTACCCATGCCTTATCTCCCTCCTCTCCTTTGTCCTTCCCCTTCCCATTCTCTCCCTTCCCTTGCCCTCCCTTCCCCTTCCCTCCCCCTCCTCTGCCCAACCCTAGCCTATTCCCTCCTTCTTTTACCCCTTCCCCTCACTGTTCCCTGCCTGGAGAGAATAGCTCAGTTACGCAACAAAGGTAAAAACTGTTGCCAAAAGTAATTCCATTTCTTCTCCTGCGTAGCATTTTCTTGTCTTTCCCGCTCTCGCTGAATTCCTTCCTTCCATCCCTTGTAAGATGACTTGATTTTTTTTCCCATTCTGTGCAATACATCGGACCTTCCCCAGCGCTGTGCAGTACTTCAGGTCTTCCACCAGCGCTCTGCAATTCCTCGAAACTTCACTAGTGCTGTGCCGCACCCTAGATCTTCCTCAGTGCTATGCAGTACCTCGGATTTTCCCCAGTGGTGTGCACCATTCGGATCTTCCCCAGTGCTATGTAACAATTCGGATTTTTTCCAGTGTTGTGCAGTTCCTCAAATCTTCCCTACTGCCATGCACAACCTTGGCTCTTTCCCAGCGATGTGCAATACCCCGGCTATCCCCCAGTGCTGTGCAACACCCAGATCTTGCTCAGTAATGTGCGGCACCCGAAATCTTTCCTAGTGCTGTGCAGCACCCTAAATGTTTTGCAGCAACGTAAAACTTCCCCCAGTGCTCTACAACACCTTAGATTTACCTATTACTATTAAAGACTGCAGATATTCCCCAGTACCCTACAGCACCCTAGATATTCCCCAATACTGTGCATCACCACAGATCTTCCGTAGAGCTATGCTACATTTCAGATATTCCACAGCTCTGAGCAACAACCCAGATCTTTTTCACTGTTGTGCATCGCCTCAGATATTGCATAGTGTTGTGCAAGGCAGCAGATCTTCCTTAATGCTATGTAGCTCCCAGATCTTCTTCATTGCTGTGAAACACCTCAGACCTTCCCCATTGCTGAAAAAGCACCTCATATATTCCCCATTACCGTTGAATGCTTCAGGTATTCCCTAGTGGTGTATAACACATCGGATATATGTAAGTGATGAGAACACCCCAGATCTTTCCCATTGCTGTTCTTCACCAGAGAGAATCCCTAATACTGTACAACACACCAGATCTTCCCCATTCTCCGTATTTCCCGGCCTCGGGGCTCAAAATGATACAAATGTCTATAAGAACCATAAAAAGCTAAAGGGAACGCCGAAGAGACGTCTCCGGTGAAACATATGGATCCATAAAAAGGGTCGAGAAACGTAGATTGTCAACGAGGCGGTGGAAAACAGATCTGGGAATGAGCGAAAATATCCAACTGTCGCTGAGAAACTCACAGCCGTTTATAATGTGCGGACTGGGATTCCCGAAGACTGTGATCGAACTGGCTGTGTTCCTTAGTGATTGTCGGTGAACAGAACGTGTTGCTCAACAGCTGTGGGTAAACTGCCTGCGTTCATCAGTGACTGTTGATAAATAGACCGTGTTCCTCAGTGTTAACAGTTAAAGAGACTGTTTTCCTCGATGACTGGGTACACAGCCCGTTACCCTTAATGACTAGGTAAACAGACTGTGTTCCACAAGGACTATGAATAAACAGACTCGTTTCTCCAGTGACCATATTTTCCTCCGTGACTCTGGGTTAACAGACTGTATTCCTTAAGGACTGTCAGTAAGCACACTTTGTCTGTCAAGGACTGCGGGTAAACAGACTGCCCTAAATGAATGTGACAAAACATCTGTGTTACTCAGTCACTGATTTTCCGTAGGCAGTCTGTGCTCCTTAGTGACTGTGGGTGAGCAGAAAGTGTTCCACAATGCTTGTGGGCAAACACACTGTTTGTCTGTGAATGTAGGTAAACAAAATATGTTCTTCAATGTTTGTGTGTGAACAGCCTTTGTTTGTCTGTGAATGTACGTGAACAAAATGTGTTCCGAATATTTTCTGGTGATTATACCGTTACTCAATGATCTTCGGCGGGCAGACTGTGTTCCTCAGTGACTGAAGGTAAACAGAATGTGTTCTTCAATGATTGTGGGTAAACAGACTGTGTTCCCCTAAGACCATGGGTTAACACACTCTGTGTCTCGTTAACTGTGGGTAAACAGACTGTTCCTAAATTAATGTGGATAAACTGACTCTATTTCTCAATCAGACTGCATTCCTCAGTAACTGTAGGTAAGCAGACCTGTATCCCTCAATAAATGTGGGTAAACAGACGGTTTTTTTCAGTAAGTGTACGTAAAAAGATTGCACTCCTCAATGAATGTGAGTAAATGGGCTGTGTCCTTCACTGACTGCGGGGTAAACAGACTGTGCTCTTCAACAAGTGTGAGTAAACAGACAGTGTTGTTCAAGGGCTTTGAGGAAACAGACTAAACTCTTCAATAGCTGTGGATGAATTTTCTCTTTTCACCGAAGACCTTGGGCAACCAGACTTCCCGGGGACAGGGCAAACTTGTAATGAGTATAAAGATAATTTGGCTACAGTTTACGCAGTATGTATGGTAGTTCAAAGTGCTTACAGAGTCAACACAGGGCACAGCCGCCTGGTGATTAGGATCGAGCAGTGGTCGTCCAGAGGGGCTGGTGCGCAAGATGCAAGAAGAAACAGGATAAGGGGAATGGATAGGGTTCGGAAGGAGAGGATAAGCCGTGGCAAAAGTCGTAACAGAAAAAGAAAAGATAGAAATGAGGAACGCAGGAGAACGCATAGTACTAGATTCGCCCCAAGTCGACCTAAGTTGATCCACTAGTCATTCCAGTAGTCGTCTCTTGCCTCCTTGTTCCCTAGATATCTATCTTTTTTCTTTTCCTTATTCACTTGCCCTCATAAAGTCAATTAATCACCGCCAGGCTTATGTATTACGTTCAAATCGAATCTTTGACCTGATGATTTTACTCCTACAATTGGCATGTAATTCTGCGTAGCTTCATGTAATATCTGTTTCTACATTCCTTGCACTGTAATGGCTTCTCTCACTGAGTTGAAAGAAAAAGTGTAGATATGAATCTGTGAGTCACAGTTACCGACATACGTTCAGAAATGATATATGTATCTGTCGTGAATGCATTTAGGTTCACAGAAGAGTTGACACTGTTGTCAATGACTTCCTGGTGAACTTCATCTAGTGCAACTGTCAGGTAACCGATAATCCTTGATAAATGTTAATGGCAACAGTGCTCTAACGGTTTACAGAGATGACCTTCATACTTTTATGGTAAATGTACAAACAACGTCATTACTAGCAAAAGTTGTACCCGTTGATCTTAATGACTCCACTAGGACTCAGCACAGGCAACAAGACTAAAACATATAACATCAAAAGATCATTCCCTCAGGAATGACGGTTGACCTCATATGATGAGGATCCCTTCAGAGGAAGCGGTTGACCTCTGTGAGGACCAGTTCTCAATATGACTGTCTCCGCTTCGAATGTGAAATTTATTGACCTGAATACTTGCAGTGGCATCCCACATAGTAGTTCCAGAAATTTTATCCTAAACGTTTTCCATATACTGAAAAGTATATGTAAAGATGTCAAGGATGCCACTATGAGGTCAGCTCCTTCATAATAACGTAATACTTTTTGTTACTGTGTCACCATTACAAGATGATAGACACATCTGGTGTACAACTATCAGTAAACATTTTTTGTTTGCGACAATAAAGTTTGCCATAATACTACACAGCTCACTTGGCATGCAGCACTCGCAAACAATCACTCAGCAGTTTACACAAGGGAACACAAAGGAATTCAAACAACAACAAACCATTGAGCCCGCTAAAGGCTCTTTGTGATACAGGAAAAGATCTGAACCTCATATATCAGTGTGGCAAGAGAAGAATGACACAGAAATTTTAGGGAGAAAAAAGTACTGTAAACTTTTCATGTAACTAAGGAGGCGCAAATAATTTCAGTTTTGGACCTCAAAGGAAATATTCATCATTCCTAATCCCTAAGCGTATCTGTGGTGCTACTTCCAACTACTCTAATTGGTAAATCATTCCATACGTTAACACCCTATTGAGAAGATAGCGTTTCGCCTTATTCGAGGTAAATTTTTGACTACGACTTTGTTTTCATCATTACGCGTAAAATCAGAAGAATCTATACTTAAGTAGCTTGTTAGATGAAGATTATCGAAGCCTTTGATGGTCTTAAATACCTCTATTAGATCATCTACTTTCTCTTTTCTAAGCTTAATATATTTCACTCTAAAAATCATCACTGGTAGCTCGCCTCAGTACTCTTCATTCTATGTTTCTTATCAAGTAGGATGACCAAAGCTGAACATAATATTCAAGCTGAGTATGCACCAGTGAGTTGTAAAGTGAGGATAATTTTTCTAGCCATGAGTTCGACAGCGTTATCTATAAATCCAAGAATTGTGTTCGCCCTTTTAACTACTTCTGATCACTATTATTTGGCTTTAGTTGTATATCATTTTGATCAGAAAATTACGCTCGAGTTTATCATAAGAACAGACTACACTAGAGGAGATATAAGCATTTCCTCATATTCTGAAGTATTGCCCCCAGTGTGTAAGGAAAATTATTACATATGCCTCACTGAAGGGTTAATATCTTAAAAGGATCGCACAGGAACGCAAATGCTTCGCTACACATGTAATCATCCAACCCCCCAAGCGATGTCAAGGTAACCAGACGCCGTCTGAAGTATGTTCCAGAATAACGGCCACCAAAACAATAAATGTAAAATAATAACAGTTTTCTACTGTACGGGGCTGGAGTTTTATTCTCGTGGGGTCCCATCTCTAAAACCATCTCTGTCACCGCACATCTACTTAAATGTCTCCATCCTGTCAACATTCACCACATCCTCATTCATTTGTTCCATTCGTCCATTGCTCTTATACTATAAAAACACTTATCTTTTTTGACAATTTTCTTGCTATTTTCATTTAGTGTCCTCTTGGAGAGCTGTTATCAATGTGTTTAAAAATCTTAAAGGTTCTGATCAGGTTACCCCTTATTCATCTCTCTTCAAGGTGCGCAAATTTAAAGTCTCTAGCCTTTCCCTATAACTCAGCTTTCTTAGTTCATGTACCATCTTTGTTCCTCTCCGCTGACTCTTCTCTGTTAAGTCTTTGTGCTTTCTTAAGTGCAGAGACCAAACCTGAGAAGCATTTACTAGTTTTGTTCTTATGTAGGACGTGAGCAGCTTCGGAATATCTAATTATCCGTGTACTTGCATACAGTTCTGATATTTGCCAACAGGGAGTTGGTCATCTTAACTATACTCCAAAGCAGGACTCTAGCGACAATTGGGAAATATGTTGTCTCTTAGTTCTCTTCCGCACACAGATTCCTACAGCATATTTCCTGCTAGAACAGTAGTTCCCAGCCTGGGTTCATGGACCTCCAAGGGTTACGTGATGTCCAATCAGGGGGCAGTTGAGATAGATACGTTTCGAGGAGCAAAAGGTATATTGTTACTGAGCTGTTTTGCTTGGAAGAACGTTTGCTCAAAGCTGCATTATTTTTGGAGGGTTTACCAGTATAGGAATAAGAAAAATAAGCATTTATTCTAAGAGAAAACTAAGTGTCTCTTTTGAGAGAGGGCACATAATGCCTTACACTGAGGTCAGTGAGTACACCAACCAAAGTAAATTAGGAACCGCTGTGCTAGAAGATATCATATCGAAGCCTTTTGTCGATGTGATCCATCCTCATTACTTTACATTCACTGGAGTTGAATGTAATCCACCACATATGAGAACAACATTAGAATCCATTTAGGTCCCGTTGTAAGTTGAAGCAATCATCCACGCTTTTAACTCCCCTCATGGCCTTTGTATCATCTGCAATCACATTCAGGTAGAAGCAGAATCCTTCCGGCAAATGTTTCACATACTTGAAAAAAATATAATGGTCAGAGTACGGAAGTTTGCTGCACTCTGCTAGTAACCCATTCCAATCTTGAGAAAGTTCCTTTAACATGTGCCCTTTGTTCCCTTACTCAAAGATAAACTTCTTTTCATTGAAAGAGTCTCCCCCATATTCCTGCCAGTGATCGCATTTCTTTATTAGGCTTCCATGCGGTACAGTGCCAAATTCTTTCTGGAAGTCCATATACAAGCAGTCTACCTTGCGTTCCTTTTCCTCCCCTTTTTACAAAGAAAGAGCTCATGATAACACGCGATATCCCTTCGCCAAAATCCTACTGCGTCTAACTTAGGTACTCCTCTTCAGAAACAGACGAAGAAAGACACATATTCTCATATACACATATATGTACATATAAGCACATCCAGGTTATATACAT
>JAYMFT010211138.1:0-11508 GCA_038088735.1 Panulirus argus
GTATTTCACGTGTGCATTGTGGATCATCGTGTATATATATATATATATATATATATATATATATATATATATATATATATACACACATATATGGGTGTTGCAGGAGACCGTCTGCATGAGGTCACCTTTGGCAAGGTTATATCTCTAGCAGTAGTTTCTCCCAAGAACATCTAACTCCAGAGGAGTCCACATTTCCATGCTACTGGAAGTAGAGCAGCCTTAGGCTGCACGAGCCTGTGGAAAGACGTCCTGGGTAACTCACTCTTGTGTGTGTGTGTGTGTGTGTAATTAACTTTTTATTCATACCCGCGACATTTAACATACGACGGGAAGTAACAATCGAGAATTCACAATGAATATACGACAAAGGAAACAAAAGGGTTTGGAACACTGCATCCCCATATTGTCTCCAGTGGTCCACTGGAGTGCCAGAGGGTCACACAACACTACCTGCTTCTCATGAGGCAACTGCTTCAGCCTCTCCCAGGGACACACTTTACCACCATCTGCAGGCCACCCTTCCCACCTCCCTCATACTGCCTCGCCATCCTTCCTTACAGGGGGTTACGTGCCCCAGCCTGAGAACCAGGCCAAGTCGTAGGCTGAGCTACGGGGAAAGAGGACCGGCCCCGACACCAGTCTCAGGTATCCCATAAAGTAAGGAAACACACACACGAGAACACGTATATACACCGCCATACCTTCAAGAATATTATCACGACCACAGGCAGATACAACGATCTGCAGAAGCCTTCTGATCACGGAAATGACATGGGTTAGAGCCTGGTCTCCGGCAGTACAACACTGGTCAGAGCCTGGTCCCGAGAACGACAACACACTGGACCCCTGTGCCAGCAGGCACCACAACAACACCAAGCTGTACAAACCATTACGAGACTCAGGAATGGGAGCTCCCACATCCCTAAACATCTTGAATCTCACAGTTTTCTCTCTGGTTTTCATTATGGCTTCCGCGAGGAGACAGCCACTACTGATATCCTTTCCAATCTTTTACTGTGTATGCCTGGTAGTCACATCTGGAAGATTTCGGAGAATCCTTTCAAGCAACCCTTGACATATGATAAGGTAAGGCACCTGCGTTTTATCTCCAACTTTCCCACTTGTGGCTTCCTTCCCTCGCTCTTTTCCTCCCTGGATCAGTCTCTACACCTATTCCTATCAAAAGTCGTGTCCCTCAAGGTTCTCTCTTGTCTTCTTCGCTCTTCCTCTTTTCCATTAACGATTTCCTCTCTCCAGCAGATAACCAAATGCACTCTCTGCTGATGGCTCAACACTGCATTCCTCCACTAGCTCAAATCTGCTCTTTCCTCTCAAGCTCGATCCGTATCTCTATCACAATTGACTATAAATTCAGTCTTCGACAGGATACCCCAACGGAGTAAACGCGACCAGGTAAAGATTAATGTTACAAAACTCACTTTCAGTCCATCTCTCTTTAAAACCTCTCAGAACCTTCTTAGCTCTTTTGATGGATCTGTAAATGACGTGAACACACTGAATATACTTGGTGTCAATAACTTTTAATCTAACTTGGATATTTCTCTTTACACAAGTAGCTGTCTATCTCTGAGGAACTGGAAGTCCTATTTAGATGCCGTAAATCTTCTCATCTGAACAGTTGCTCCGTTTAAACAAAGAATCGAGTGGTCCTACCTCTACATCAAGGGTTCTTAACCTGCGGTCAACGGACGATTTCCCAGAGGCCCACAGGAAAAAAAATTACCATCAGTAACATCTCTAGTAAGGGTTTGGATGGTATTGTTCTTAACTGTGATTTCTGACCCGATATGATATTGGCTATATGCTGAAGGTGGTCTACAGACACAGCACGTGTCTATAAGTGATCCACATGCGTAAAGAGGTGAAGATCCCCTATTCTACATACTTAAGGGACAAAGTCGAATCTACAGCAGTTCGACTTCTCAACCTTCATAGTCTAACCTTACAACTTTACCCACTTACCTTACACCGCAATGTTGGTTCACTTTCTCTTTTCTATAGGAATTACTTTTTTTTTCCTCCCGTTAGACTGGCTGGCTGTTTGCCTCATCCATTAGCTAGACCACGAATTACTCCTCATACAACTAAGTCACATACTTACTGCGTGCCAATGGTAGCTAAATGGGTGGGCAGTCTGACATCTATTTCTTTCCCTACACCTTTTTGCTCAGCTATTCTGTACCCTAACATGTCCTTGCTAACAACCATGACCTGACCCTTTTCAAAAGGCAAGTTTTCCACTTCCTCCAAAATTCTAAAAGTATTTTTTTCTCTCTTTTGTAATTCCCCTTCTCATTAACCATCTCCACATCTCAGCTTAGGCTCGGCCTCAATGTAGACTTCTGTCCGTGACTGGAGCCTCCAACAAGCACATACACTATTAGAGGATCTTGGGAGCTGAAGTCGTCCCTAACCCATCACCAGAGTCCCACGTTCGGAGAACAGTAAAGGATACAAACTGGTGAACATCTGAATAACTTTCAAGTATATGAATAAGGAAATACGCATCAAGCTGTTCACATTATACATTAGGCAAAAACTGAAATGTGTTTTTCAGCTTTGTTCAGAGCACTTAAGCACAAACGACGAAGAGAAGGTCCAGAGGAAGGCACGAATGATGGGACTTGAATCAATATGAAAGATGAGTTACAGAGAGAGGTTGGAGGTCTTAGGATGTCTAATACGGAGGGCAGAAGAAGAGGGAGTGACCGGACTGTAAGGTTCTGAACCAATTAGATGACGTTCACAATGAGCAGTTCTTCGAAAGATGCAAGGATAGAACAACCAGAGGCCATATGAACGTAATCAAGCAGGAACCCTGCCAGGAAATTTGTGAAAAAGTATTTCTATAGTTTAAAAGTAGTGGATTAAACTGAGTAATGAAGTTGTGAGTTAGTTCAATTAATCGTATGACAGTAAAGAGAGTTCAAGAAATGAGGCCCCACGACTGAAGAACCCGTCCACTGCAAATGGGTCATCACCCACACATTCCATGAAACACGTACGAAAATAAACTTGACACTGACGAAAACAGCCTCGCAAACACGACCCGGGAGTGTCTGGCTGCCCCGGGCGGCCACGTGCTCTTGTTACATGCTAGCGGGTGACGACCCCTGGCTGACTCACCACCACCACCGGCCATTCATTATGCCGCCTAACTCACCAACATACGACCACCTGATCACGCACCACTTCTCCACCCACAACCACCACTCTAGGTCGTTCACTCAGTACGAACCAGCTCACGAACTTTGCTTCACCCCACCTCCGCAGGGCAGCCACCGCCATCACTACAGCAGCTGACTGCTTCGTTAATTAGACTTATCTATTCGTATTCATCTAGCCAGCATCACCACAACTTACTCAATGAGTCATCCACCATGGCCTCGCTTGTCTGTGCACAGACCATAGGACGGTAACTCAGATCTTTACCATGTAAAATGTTTACTCTATGTTCTACTGGTATGTTCCGGGTACATATATTTCATTTGCCTGATTTATCTCATTATTCCCTACTAAAAATAGCCGTCATGACATTACTCACAGTCTTTATTTACTGGATTAACACCAGACTTTTTTCAGCTGAACAATACTTCATTTGTATAATTCTATTACTTGTTCGATGTCACTCAGCTGCTTCGCTCTTAACAATGTCAGTTGCTCGCTGGCTGGTTAACCCACCAAACACGCTTCCTGCCTCCCTCTCCTCCCGTACTGCCACTAGTTTCATACTGTTCCGTAATAACTGGTTTATTATGGCCCTCCGCGTCAACTTAGGAGACTCCCGGTACTGACAACTCTGCAAGACGGTGCCAGTGGCAAGGCGGATGGTATCCACCAGGTTGGTACCTAGAGTCCTCTCAGTTCACACGAGAGTCAGAGTAAACCATTATCACGGAACAGCAAACTATGGGGTGGACAGGTGACACAAAGATACACACACACACACACACACGTACAACCAACCATACCCTACCCACACCCTTTACTGTAAGCATTGTCTCACTTCTCCATCATCACTCACATCCTTTATATTCTTACACTCCCTTTCCTTCATCACCCAAATCCTCTCCCGTCTTCACATACTCCTTTTCTCTTCCGTTTCCATCCCCATCTGACTTAACTAGAAAATTTTGCGCACATATGTAATGAATACAAGGGACCCTCAGCCCATCCCCCAGACCTAACACATAATGTCTCTAGGTAATGAAATTACAGGACATCTGTATGCTGCCTCCGTTCCCAGCACATCGTATGATTAGTGTCTATATTCTCTGTGACACAGTCTTCCAAGCTAATGCCTGTATGCCTTAAAACTAGATCCTGACACTTGATTTTTCTTTTCCTCCACAATCGGGAGCCGCAGATCGGAAGTTTCTTTCACGATGTCGTTTGTGAAAAATCACATGTTGGGTCTGGGCTTCAAGGCGACCATCTCATATCAAACCCTCGTCCAATCAATCGTCCAGTGATGAAGTTATCAATATATTCTCATACTGCAAGAGCATGACCTGACGGTGCACCATTTTACTGTTCAAGGGGTGATGGTTCGTAACTATTCACACGCAGTTAATGACCGAATCACCTTTCAAGCACGTTCAGATATCCCGTGTGATCAACCTTCTAAAAAGATGAAAAATAAAAAATCTATAGGCCACTGACATGGTCTGTGAAGGCTGCTGCACGCATCACAAGAAGAGGCAGGTGCAGCTCCAATTTCTCATAACAATGAGGATTCTCCTGGCACTTAACAAGGACCAAGAAGAACTGACTTCTCGTATGGAATTCAGGTTTTAACGTGGAGGACGATGTCTAAGAGGAAATGAATACGGATCAAGTTATGTGCTGAGGATGGAGGCAATAAGATGTGCTGGAATTTTAATACACCGTTAAAGGGGCTTCGCGTCCATCATGTACACTACTATCCAAATATGTGGGTACTGACCCATCCTGTATTGTGATGTATCTAGGCATTAAATACAAGGTAACCTAGGCCCATCTCTCTTTTACTTGTCTAACTCTGTATACTCCAGTGTGTCGAGTGTCTGTTGTGTCTTGCCACGACACAGAATATTGGATGTTAAATGGGCAGACAAAAGTATCAGGACCGTCTCGCCTCCGCCCTATCAGTGTTTCATTAAGGAGTAACAATCTATCAGTCTGACAATTCTATACCTGGAAACCGTTTCAGAGTGGCAACCAAGGCCTTACTGATATTACCTTCAGGTGTTTTACTCCAATGATTATAGTTATCATTCCCTACATCTGCCCGTGGTGACGTGCAACCCAGCTGGTGTTCCACACCACACCCTAGGGTCATGACATGTGTAATCTCTCGACTGAATCAAAATGAAAATAATAATGTTGACACTTGAGCAGTTCCTCTAAATCGGGGCGTAACATTCTGACAAACAAATAATTAGAGAACCTCACCATTCCCATCCTCTGCCAATGCCCACATACACGCTGCCATAGATCATCTTCAAATAATCATCAAGAATCATTCGGACACAAGCATTCATTAAACAGGATGATTACCACGCCCTATCACATCCGGCAGCAAATGTAATCATACGACCGACCACTGGTCCTCTGCAGACTGATACATACGTACCCATGCCAACAGCAGGGACACTAATGATTCCTTCGGGGTTCGTAACAAAAGCTGACACTACCTCTTCCTCCCGCTGCGATGAATAGGTGTGTGAGGCAGTTGGTTCAGTGAGCTGTTTCCCTCCTGCCACCTGTGTCACTCACAACCCATGACAAGTCTAGAGAGATGCAACAGAGGTCGTCAAGCAGCATGAAGGACCACTCTGGCTAAAATGTCCCTCATCACAGATAATGAGCAGGAGCCATTCCTGGGGCCCACACTCCCCCTCTTGTGCAGCCGTTGTAAGTGTGGCAGTGCCTGGTGACGGTATCCACCTGGTTCTTATCATTGTCTTCCTAATTGCCATGGTGCTGAGTGGCCAGTGCTGTGTCGGTGTTGGCCACAGTACTGGGTATCTATGGTGGCCACAATACTGGGTATCTATGGTGGCCACAGTACTGGGTATCTATGGTGGCCACAGTACTGGGTGTCGGTGGTAGCCACAGTGCTGGGTGTCAGTGGTGGCCTCAATGCTGGGGGTCATTGGTGGCCACATGGCTGAGTGTTGGTGATAGGCACAGAGTTGCAGCTGGTGGTGGCCACAGTCCTGGGACCAGTGGTGGTTTTATTGCTGGGGGTCGATGATGGACACAGCGTCGGGAGGCTGGGAATATGTGCAAAGATGAGTGTTAGGTGAAGGCTAGGCCACCACCCAAGGGTCGTACCGTCATGCTCAAGGTGTCGCTGCCTCGCTCAAATTAAATTTTTCTTCCACTGCGAGACAGACGTATGTCTCACTGGAAGGACTAACACAGTGTACGACACCCTCAGACCTGCATAGATAATGATCGTAATGGAAAAAGGTGTCACTGGGTAACAATGTATGTGAGGTAGTGCTGACGCAGAACACCTTAGGGGAACCAGAGGTGTGGGCTACTTGCCCGTTGCTGCAGTTGTAACCTCTGTAAGACACATGTACTGACTACCTAAGGTGTCGCAATCCTTCTGAGATACAAAAGTTGCAGCCCATATGAAGGAGAGGAGCTGTACAGCTACGGCCTACCTGCAGGCCCACAGATTGACAAAATCTAAAACCTTTATGAAGCAACAGCAGTACAGTCCCAGGTACCACACAAGGACTTCTTGAGAAATTATCCTTGGACACTACACGTGTAGTCTATGCGGTACCATGAGTGTAACTTAACAAGAAAAAGTTCGTTAGCGTCAAGATACCACGACAGGTGCAAGTCCTACCAACGGGCATATATATTGATTCCTGATGGTCACCGGCAGCAGAAGCGCCCCTGAGACATACACATACACAAGAGACCGGATATAAAGGCTGAAAAACGGAAAAAATAATCCAAGTCTGATGTCGCTTAGGTTCGTCTACAAAATGTCATACTTTGCAGTCTATTGCCCGCCACTGCCACAACCAAGCTGGTGTTGTAGAAACCAGAGCATATGGGTGCAAGGCGAGCTGACCACGCATGGCGTCCCTCACCCACACCCAGGGAAGGATGCCTCACCTAAACCGCTCACTCCAGCTCATTGCTCTCTACACTGACTGCTGTAACTGGTCGTGACTCGAGACTTATAACTAACTTGAACTGGTCGTGATTAGTCATAAATGACTGACTGGTCGTGACTCAAGACATACAAGGATGACTGTTGTGACTACTCGTAACGTATGACGCACATAGCTAAACGACACACGGCGCTCTGACCTCGACAGTATATGGACGACGTGTAAAAACAGATTCAGATTACAAAAGCCAAACGCTGATGATTTGAGGCTGCATTTACAAACAGCGTACAAAAACAAAAACAAAAAAATATTCTATAAAATGAGTAAATACGTATTGAATGTAAAATCAAAACGCCAACAGCATGGCAAAGTTTGTTGCAGACGCAACAGTCTCGAGCCAGACGAGACAGAGGCTGCCACTAGACGCGACACATGCCACCCTGGCCTTACTATCTTACCAACATCTGCACACCACTAACTCTGAAAACACTACTGCCCACTCAGCCCTCTTACTCCAATAATTATGCTGCCCACTCTCCCTCTCACTCCAAAAGTATTACTGCCCAATCGATAAACTCTTTTGTCACAGCTGCTCACTGAACCCTTTTAACACTTACCCATTCACCTCCGCTAATGCCAATGGTGTGTTAAAATCGTCAATCAACATTTTCATTATTCTGAAATGAATTGCCGATGAACAGTAATCATGGAATGTATATAACTACGCGACTCCCAATTAACTATTAACAATTCCTAAGAAACCCTTTAAGTCCACTACCTATTTGCTTTGATGAAATATGCTTACCGAATATTTGGTATGAAAGAGTTACAACAAAGTAGAGAGACTATATTTAATATCACCCGATTCAAATATATATCTAAGAAAATACATTCCATAAACGGTATAGAAAGTCAGATCACAGCAGAAACACACGTGGTACCGCAGGAAACAGCAACACGTACAAGAGAAATCAAGTGTGGACAGCAAGAGGAAGTGGTAAAGCCGCCGCCTCCTAACCACTTGAAAAGGCCGTCAGCAGGCAATCCCTAACCCTCAACCTACCTGGGTCCTGCATCAAACAACACGACGGTGACCACTTCTGCTCGCACTGTACTCTATATAACAGTTGTTAGACGGCAAAATACAAACCAGTGGTAAACGCACTTATTTCTAGTTCACAAATCTACAGTATTCAAAATCTGAATTTCCCCAGGTGCAGCCAGAATGGTCCGTCGCTAACAGTCTCACTTGTGAACCATGTATCCGAGGGCACAGTGACACAAACACAACTAACTTTACATTTGAGTTCACAGACGCAGCTTACGGCGGACACATGTTTCTGTGCTGATGCGAAGTTTCCTTATATAACACCATTTACGCTGCACACATCTTAACACATGTGCAGTGAAACATACCACTAGAGTTTCCACAAAACTTCAAAATAACACTTGATCACCAGTCCTCTACTTTCTGCTATTCATCTGCTAAAACCATCATTCTCTGATCTAGTCCACTGTACCTCCTGATATCTCATAACCATCACTACTGCCATGGATTAGAACACATCAAGAGGCGGTGCGGTGAGTGAGAATATAATGAAGGATGAGTGGAGTGGGGCGGGAGGAAGGTATGCGAGACGGACACAACCCATCCTTGCCTCCCTCCCCTCCACCTGGTATAGCCGTCTCGGCCACTTGTTGCTTCACTACCCACATTCTACACTTCACTCAACATCCTACAGACATGTTATGACACTTGATTTCACTAACAGGGTTCACTTTAACGTGCACGGGCACAGAGATTAGGAGTGATGATTTAACCACACCGTCCACTACACAACTGCCTTGCTGACCCACACATAGATTGTGCTCGTGCGGATGCCACATGCACGATAATTTTACCCGCGCCGTTCCTTCTGCTCTTCATTATTTCATTTTGTAAATTACCTTCATCTTAAACACAATATCCAATTACACTAGATATCATTACATGATGGGACTATCCTGCAAATCTAAAACAAAATAACTAAGGCAAGAATAACTTTGATTTAGGCTGGATCACTTCTAGCATCGACATCACTACGCGGGCGGGCTAGCAGAAGGCATATTTTTATTTCCAGAAAGAACAAGATCCTTGGCTTGGAGGCCAACAACCTTAATGATTTTCTTAAATCAACACACCTAAAATATAGTAACACTTATATCTAGATACATGAGTAATGAATAAACATGCCTTATACACAGTCAAAGCTAGGCTACGATAATCTAACAATGGCATAAATTATCTTACCGATCCTATCTACACAGTTCATTTTACATAAAACTCGTGTTTTTCAAGACTAAAAATTTCATAATGTTCGTCCTGTGAAAAAATTACTAGCAAGAGCAGGCGGCCGCAGCAGCGTCGAGCGAGTCCCGAGCCTGGCGAGAACCGAGAACTTTAAAGTCGCTCCCCGGCCCCGCTCCCAACCTCACCCAACCCACCCCATGTAAAAACAGTTACGTTTCACATTTACCCATGGTGGGCCTGAGGCAGCACTCACTCTCTCTCTCTCTCTCTCTCTCTCTCTCTCTCTCTCTCTCTTTCTGTCTACCGGGTGCCCGCTGCGACCAGGAGTCGAAGCAGCGACGGGCCTGCTGGTTGGTGGTGCAGGGGACCAAGACAGTGGGGGCAACTGGTGATCGTCGCGCGATCTGGCAGCGTCATTCCACCGCGGAACAGCAAGGTTCGTTCACCACCACACAAGACCAGGCCCCACACCGCTCCACACCATCATCCCTTCTCGCTGCCTTTTCATCAAGAGACATAATGGTTGTGATAAAAGTCCATATCTACGAAATGTTTCGCTGAGAAGGTGTTCAAAGTTCATGGTGCCTAATTTCGTGTAACTGTCTGAGAATGATATCAATTAACATACATGGATGATTAAACTGCACTATAATGAAAAAAATCATCAAGTGCTATTATACATGCAACACTAGAAGACAATCATATATTTAACCTTCAGATTTAACCTTCAGTCGATAAACAAAGTTATATCCAACACACAACACACGAAAAGAAATACGGGAGTCGGGCGGCCGCCATACGATATATATTCATAGTGACCCAAGGACCAACTCAGTGAAAGAGTCCTGGTATTACCCCAGTTCTTTGACAAGACTGTACCCCCAATGATACAGCCCAGCCAAACGGGACTTTTAACTCACGGTATAACCTCGTGCAGGTCGAGTCCGGTAACACCGCCGCCACACGGCACTAGTAGATACTCAGTTGTAGCCTTAGTGTTCAATAATAATAATAATAATAATAATAATAATAATAATTCGCCCATTATGAAGATACGTATAATGACGTTAGAGACATTCAGTACAATGCCTTAGTTATGTGAGACAGTGGATTATTGTGTCTTAATTTTGACATGACTGGTTGATATGAAAATAGATTTACAACTCCTATTTATTGAAATTTTGAAAACAGTACTGGAACAAGACGCAAACCTTCGAAATAAAAAATACGCCACAATCTTAGACCGTAATGAGGACCTCGTCCAGCTTCTCTATACACATGGGGCAAACCACTAAAACAGTGTTTAGGAAGACGCAACAATGCATATTTTCATGTCGGACCACCAGAAAATCAGGCCCTTTTTAAAGTCGAGCGGGACATAAGTTCCGACCATCAAGAGTACTCGATATGTGTCTCATATTGTGACATTTGTTACGATACAACGTTACGAGAGGGAAGGGCGGACCAGGGAGACAGGCTATGTCAACTCGAATGGCGGTCCGCCTCTGCTCAACCTTCACCGTTCAAAGGGAACAAAATCATACTCCTTATAAAATACTTTTCAAGAATTATCAAATATTATTTATAAAAGTCAGCTCGTGACATGAATATATCTATCTTGAACTATGGTCAATAAAAATCTTGAACTATGGTCAATGTAAAGGGTTGTCATTAACTTATGACATGGGGCAGGACCAATGGGGTATGATGGCGTAATTCGTGACTCGATGCTTAAGGGTCGCGCAGTCATTTACCCAGGGGCTGTGCCGTCCAGCTGAGCTCAGGCGGACAATACCGCCTCTCTGTAACGCTTCTTTACCAACACGCAACACAGATGGCTATGCCATGCATCTATGCAACCTTAATTAATCAGATTTACCCAAGTGTCAGATAGTTGTTAGTAACGACCTCCTCCGTGGTGTAGCGGTTAGCGTCCTTAACCGTGACGCATTCACGGGCCGCCCAGGTCGAGCGCATAGGTTCGAATCCTGGTTGTGGCAGTCGGTCCACAGTCAACCCAGCTGTTCATCCATCCCTGGGGCTTGGTCGATAAAATGGGTACCTGGCTCAGGCTAG